>JAZBHA010000986.1:0-10685 GCA_037464855.1 Iselma pallidipennis | reverse complement strand
ATTATTATTATTATTATTATCTTTCATTATTATTAATATTGGTAATAAAATTTGTTTCTTGATGATCACGAATTAAATGTGTTTCCAAAAAGACGATTTTTAATACAACTATTCTTTTCGTTCGTTGTTGTGATTAAATTTTCTGTATTAGGTACATTTATTTAACTTATTTTGAATGGGTTTTATCTTTGATCAAAATGACGTTCAATGAAACGTCTTCTGAACAATGCACCCGCCATATTATTAGCAGGTAATCTTATTTCTAGTTCTTCATCAGTATCATCTTCCGAAGAAGACAAACTGTCTGAATATGGTCCATAATTGCTATCATATTGTAATCTAATGTTGTAAAGAACCGCCATAGTAGTAATCGCAACTTTTGTTGTCGATAGTTTAATTTCTATTCCTCTTCGCAATGGTTTAAACATATTTTTCCATTTACCAAAAGTGCATTCTATTTGAACCCGAGTTCCTATATGACCAAGGTTGTATGCTCTTTCAGCGCGAGTTCTAGGATTCAGCAGCGGTGTTAGTAAATATCTTGAACACGCATATCCTGCGTCACCTAGTAATATTCCTCGAAGCCGATTGTTCTAAGATTATACCGCGATTACCATTAGAATAGATTCTATTTTTACATACTAACCTCAAAGTAATTTTTAACAGAGCTATAGGAAAAAATGCGAGAATCATGAGCACTTCCTCGCCACCTTGTTACAATATTTCATGTTTTCGTGTCCGGGCCACAAACTACTTGAACGTTTAACGAGTAGTATTGTTTACGGCACCAATATAATCTAGGATTTCGTCCATCTCGATTTTTATTCTTATATGGGTACAATCAATACAACCAACAACATCAGGGAACTGCCGTAAATTGAAAAACTGCCTTTTTAAGCTGTTCATATCTTCAGGCCATTTAATAAATTCTCGTATTTTAGATGCAATTGCTCGTGAAACCCGAAGAAGTATCCTACTAGCGGAAGCTTGAGATATCCCATGAAGATCACCTATTAGGATTATACACATACAGTAGTGGACAAAACCATAACAACTTTCAATCAGCAACCTTCGTAGCAGCGTAGCAACCATATTTATGTCGGAAGACTCAAAGCGTACAGCTCTTTTTGTAGCAAATTTTTGGCTTTCTAAAACAGCGTTAGATGTGTTTTTAAAAACAGTGTATCAAAAATTTTGTCGTGAAAAAAATACGGACGTGTTGAATTTTTACCTTCACAAAATTCGAAAAACTTTTTTTCTTAAACAAATATTATAAACGTATCACATTATCAATAGACAATTTCTTAAATTTAGTTTTAAATTCAATATTAGTTCCATCACCTCCTTAGTTTACCCTAGAACCATCCCCTATAAGATTTTTACGCTTCCTTACTTAGGTCAAACTTCACTTAAAATCAAAAAAGTTTTCAAAGACTTGGATGTCCAGATTGTTTTCCGTTCTCCGTTTTGTACTTTGAAATCCATCATGATTAATAAAGACCCGTTGGATTTGTTAGAGAAGAGCGGCGTTTATTGTCTGAGTTGCTCGTGTAACTCTATTTATGTTGGCAGAACGGTGAGATCGTTCAATGTTAGAAAGAAGGAGCATCTAAAATGCATTCAGAACCTGACCTTAGACAAGTCCACATTTGTAAATCATGTGATTTCATGTAATCATTCATTTAAAGAGTTCTCGGTTCTGTTTGTCTCTGCCAATAACAACAGCAAGGATATCGATAGGATCGAGCAGTTTTATATACATACTTTGGATCGGTTTTCTAATCTCTCCGTCATGAACGACATGAGAAATTTTCAATTTAATTTTTTTGACAAAATTGATCCATCGATATTGAATTTGCATTCGTAGTGCCCCTCTCTCAGTCGTACGCGTGCTCTGTTTCTACCACTCCCTTCCCTCCCGCCGTCCAATTCAAAGATAAGCCTACTATTTCCAAAAATTTCCACCTGTAGACCTGGTGGTTTCAGTACACATTGGTCTCTCCCCAAAAATGAAAGTGCCACCGGATAAGTAGTTTAAAAGTTGTTTGAATTCAACAAAAACATGTTGATCTTGTATAATAATTGGTTTTGATGTGAAATTTGCTTTTGTTTTGGGGATGAAGTTGTGTTAATTTTAAATCTTTTATTGGTAATTTATATACATATAATAAACCACCAGGCTTCACATGTATCATTGTTGAGTTGTTTAATGAATTTTGGTTTTTAAATTTTAATGTTTGACTTTTGATTGATTTGGTAAGATTGTTTTAATATCATCAGTTACTTTGCTTATGTTGTATCTCTATCGAATAGGATCTGATGATGGCATACATGCCGAAACAGCTGTAATCCTTTGTTTTAATAAAGAATTTTTGTGGAGCTGACTTTGGGATTTTATTGGTTTAATATTTATTTTTATTTATGGTTCAAATCTCCACATACGAGAAAGATGGAAAATGATTTTCTGAATTTAAATATTATAAACTCTCCAGCATCCGAGAACACATAAAGGACAAAGAAAATTAAATATGAACAAACCCGGTACTTCAAACTTTGTTGGACCACCATGTGCATCAATAACAGCTTGGCATCGGCGGAGCATAGACTTTACCAAATCTTCTAACATGCATTGTATTTAAAATAAATCTCATACTGTTTCAAAAAGCCCAAAAACTTTGCTACAAAAAGAGCTACAGAAAGAGCTATACGGTTATGTCTTCCGACCAAAATATGGTGGCTGCGCTACTACGAACCTTAAAAGTTGTTATGGTTTTGTCCAGTACTGTATATGCGAAAAAGAGCTACTCAACAAACGAACACAGGTTTTAATCACTATACCTACCTAAGTCATCCTGATACATACTCTTAGAGTAAAATCTAAGAGTTGTTAAAACTTGAATCTCCGGGCTTATATCAATATTTCTATTGAATGCAGATTCCAAATCTGGTTTTACTAAATTAATGACGAATCTAGTTGTATTTTTGGTTAATCTGTATCTTTTACGAAAATCATTGTCCGATCATTCTTGGAATTGATTAGGTACTACGTTGTCTATAAGTTCTATCAATACGATTAATATTAAAATTGAAATTATCTTCAACTAATTGAAGAATACGGGCAATTGAATTTAAAATCAGTGTTTTTTTATATATTGAAAAAACCTAAATTACATTACACAAACTTGAGAAACCGCACTAATGCCGTTCATTAATCAATAAATGTCAAAATAGAGGAAAAAATACGGCATCTACTAAAATTTTATCTAAAACTTCTATTAAGATTAACCAATTGTTCAGTTAATAAACGTCTAATCCAGTGGTCGGCAACCGGTGGTCCGTGACGTAATTTTAATGGTCCGCAAAGAAATTCAGACATTATTGAAATTCGCTGGGCTCATTTGATCAAATTTCGCAACTTCACATTGTCTTAAGGGGGGCGGGGGGGGGAGGGTTAAAGGTTTTTTTTGCATTTTTATTTTATTTTTTTAAATGAATGTATAACATCTCAAGAATATTGTATCAAAATTTCAAGTCGATCGGAGTAAAATTAACCGAGTTATGAGCATTTGAGCGTCCGTTACTCCAGTGCTCTATTAAAATCCCAAAATTTATTTTATCGTAGGTATGTAAAATGACCTTGACGCTAAAATTTCGTATTACTTTTCGTTTATGTTTGCTGTCTTTTCGTGAATTTTGTGTTAATGATTGTTTCTGTGACTTTAAAGTTATTATTAGTAAAATGCCAAAAAAAATTAGCAGAGAAGATCGGAAGAACAGTAAGAAAATTTTGTGCCGCCCGAAAAAAAAAATACCTCCAAATAAACGTAAGAATGACGAAGTAAAAGCGAATAGTGCGTCGTCGAAAAAAATAAAACTAAGTACCTCTATGAAAGTAGAAGAAGATCTTCAAAAACATTATAGAATCATAGATTTTATTCTTGTTTTTTCAACTATTGCAACTTTAGTAAAGTGCGTAAAGTGTGATGGAAAAGTTTCATTTCAATCATGCAAAAAAGAAGGTCTTGGATTCAATGTTAAAATTACATGTGCAAATTGTAAACAGCCCCGCTATGTTCCGTCTAGTGAAAGAATAGATTCTGGAGTATACGATGTGAATTATCGATTTGCTTTTGTAATGCGAGTGTTAGGCTTAGGTTTAGCCGGATGTAATAAGTTTTGCGGTCTAATGGATTTGACTAGTAATTTCTTATCAAAATCATGCTATAATTTATATATGAAGAAAATGTGTGTAAATATAAAAAATGTTGCGAGCACGTTTTTTGCTTCGGCTGTAGAAGAAGAGAAAGAAGCAACATGTAAAGCAAATAATTTACAAGATACATCAGAACTGACGGTATCTGGCGATGGAACGTGGAAAAAAAGAGAATTCTCTTCGTTATTTGGCGTTGCTTCTCTGATTGGATATTCTACTGGAAAAGTAATCGATATTCTTGTAAAAAGTTCTTACTGCCACGATTGCAAAATTTGGGAAAGCAAATTAGATACTGCAGAGTATGAAACGTGGTATGAAGAGCATGTGGAAAGCGGAAAATGTAAAGCCAATCACATTGGACCATCTGGGAACATGGAAGTAGCAGCAATTATAGAGATGTTTCAACGTTCGTTGAAAAATCTCGGAGTGAAATTTCGCAACTATATTGGAGACGGTGACTCGAAAACATACAGTGGCGTTGTAAATGATAAACCCTATGGTGAAGATTTTGTGATAAACAAAAAAGAATGTATAGGGTATGTGCAAAAGCGAATGGGAACTCGTCTCCGTGGAATAGTAAAAACAAGTGTAGTAGATACAGAAACCAAAACCGGAAAAATAGTAAAAAGAAAAAGCCTTTCTGGCAAAGGCAAGCTTACTGCTAAAATGATCGACAAACTGACTGTCTACTATGGTCTGGCTATTCGACGCAATCACGATTCAGTAGAGAAAATGAAAACTGCCATTTGGGCAACTTATTACCACTACACCTCAACAGACGAGAATCCGCAGCACGAGAAATGCCCGAGCGGCGCAGACTCATGGTGTGAATGGCAGAACGCTGCAGCTGCAAATGCCCTGCAGTCATTCAAACACAGCTACACTGCACTTCCCACTGATGTTTTGGAAGCCATAAAACCGATTTATGAGGATTTAAGCAAGGACGCACTTTTGCAGCGATGTCGTGGAGGATTTACTCAGAACAACAATGAGAGTCTCAACCAGCTTATTTGGAAAATTTCTCCAAAATCAATGAGTGGTACCTCCACCATTGTGGAAATTGCAGCTCATGTAGCAGCATGTATATTCAATGAAGGCTGTTTTGCTTTGTTGGCCTTTATGCAAGATATGCAGATCGGTACAGGGCCGCGTTCTCATGAATGGGCGCGCACAGTTGACGATTTGCGAATTAGCAGAGCGGAGGAACAAGCTGCACATGATAGTAAAGAAGAACGAAGATTACGTAGACAAGTACAAAAAGATGCTTCAGACATTCTAGATGAAAGCTCTGTACTGTATGGACCTGGCATCGACGACTCTGTATAAGTATAAAACAATTATCCAGTTCTATTTTGGATTTTTTAGTGTGCAAAACTTTAAAGCGTTTTTCTGAAACTTGTCACTTTTGAAGTCGGTGTACGCTGTAACTCAAAATCTAATGCACCGATTCTTTTGAAATGAACAAATCGAAAAAACAAAAAAAACTCGACGATGTTACTTCGAGAAACATCTCACCTAATAAACGCATTTTGATTTTTTTGTTTCCGATGATCCAGTGACAAGTTATAGCGTACACCGCAAAACAACTTTTTTTCGAGGCGTCTGCGGAGATTTGCTGCCAACGGCTTATTTTTCAAAATTTTGCAATGAAAATTCAGGAAAATATAGTTCAGATGTTGTATTATTATACCGACATTAATTAAATAAACCAACATTACCTATATCGTCTAAAAAAATTCTTGAAAATAGGCCTTTTTTCACCGAATTAACCCTACCCCCCCCCCCCCCTTAAGGTGCCTTCGTTTATTACAATCTATTCCTTTTTTCGCCCTCGTGCACGCCAAACCGTTCGACTATTGCTCACGCCTAAAGAACAAGGTCGCGATGTGGTGCACGCTTGGAGCTCGCCAGACGAACATGCGCAGTGATACGTTCTTCTATGCTGGAACACGTGCTGCATATCGTTTTCTGTCGCATGTGTTACATCGTTGGTTTTTTATGCTGTCATATGGTATAAACGTACAATTAAGGTAAAGTACTTAATAATTCATAACCAATCTTTTCAATATAAGTTTACGTACTCTTTAAACGTCACTGGCAATCGAAATTATTAGAAATGTTTGGTTTTAGGATAAAAAATAAATAATAAAAAAAATTATAATGGGCGAAAAGAAGCAATCGACAATTTTAAATTTTTTTGGGACCACTTCACGTAAACGTGAGCTAGTTGAAGAATCAATAGGGTCGTCACAAATTTCATCATCATCAAGCACCAGTAGGGAAGAAGATAAAACTGGAGATCGAGAAAAGAAAAAATTTAAAGTTTTAAGACAATATGATCATGATTATTTGAAATATGGTTTTATACAAGAACCTAGAACTCAACTTGATCCACGGCCGTTTTGTGTCGTATGTTCTGTGAGTTTATCTAATGACGCCATGAAACCATCGAAACTTACTAGACATTTGCTGACCAAACATCCAGATTTAGCTAATAAGCCAGTCGAATATTTTCAAAGGTTGCGTGACAACTTACAAAAACAAATAAATTCTTAAAAAAAAAATGACAATTCAAGATAAGTCTGTATTGAAAGCCTCTTATTTGATGGCATTCCAAATAGCGAAATCAAAAAAACCCTATACAATTGGAGAGGAATTAATTAAACCTTGCTTATTACAAGCTTGTGAAGAGGTTTTGGGAAATCAAGCTGCCCAAAAAATGAAGGCAATTCCTATGTCTGCTAGGTCTGTGAAACGCAGAATTGAAGAATTGGCCGGAGATGTTGAAGTTCAAGTGGTAGAAATAGTCAAAGATGCAACATTTTATGCAATTCAACTTGATGAATCAACCGACATAACAAACAAGGCTATTCTTCTTTGCTTTGTGAGATTTAATTTCGAAGGATATTTAGAAGAAGAATTTCTATGCTCACTCGACTTGCCGGGTAAAACAACTGGATCTGAAATTTTCGATGTATTGAATGCTTATTTTCTGAAACATGAAATTGATTGGGGAAAATGCATAGGAATATGTACAGACGGTGCTGCAAGCATGACCGGGCATCGATCTGGAGTTGTTAAAAAAATAAAAGATGTTGGACACATAGATATCATTTTTATTCATTGTATTTTACACCGTGAACAACTTGCCGCGAAAAGATTATCTCCAGAATTACATGAAGTACTGTCTGATGTAATTAAAATTATAAACGAAATTCGGCATAAAGCTCTGAACTCTCGATTGTTTGAATCACTTTGTGATGAAATGGGCTCACAACATAAACATCTTCTTCTTCATGCTGAGGTGCGATGGCTGTCAAGGGGTAAAGTTTTAACCCGATTGTTTAATATGAAACAAGAAGTAAAATTATTCTTTCAACAACAAAATAATTCTAAATTCCAAAATTTCTTCTCCAATGATGACTGGGTAGCAAAGCTTGCTTATTTGGCAGACATTTTTTCTTTGTTAAATGAGTTGAACATATCTATTCAAGGACAACTGTCAGACGTTTTTACCTTGCGAAGTAAAATGGACGCATTTCAGAAGAAAATATTGTTATGGAAAACACTACTAATCGACGACGATTTGCAAATGTTTCCAAATCTGGATGAATACATGAAAGAAAAAGACGTCAACCGACAGATAATAGGTCTTATTCAACAGCACTTGCAGTCGCTCAAAGAGTCTTTTGAACATTATTATCCAAAAGAAGAGGATCCCAGAAATGGAAATATGTGGATAGTAAATCCATTTTCTCCAAATATTGAAGAAAGCCATTTAAATGTGAAAGAAAAAGAAAGTTTAATAGAATTATCGTCGGATGATAGTCTCAAACTTGAATTCAACTCATCCTCAAGAAGTCATTTTTGGCTTTCTGTAAAAAGCGAATATCCAATATTGAGTGAAAAAGCCTTAAAAATTTTGACTCCATTCACAACGACGTACTTGTGTGAAAAAACGTTCTCAGCTGTAACAGCTATGAAAAACAAGTATCGTTCCCGACTTGAATTAGAAGCTCCTTTACGTGTTGCGGTGACATCATTAGAGCCAAGGATTAGTAAAATAATTTCAAACCAAGAGCAGCAAATGTCGCACTAATTTTTAATATATTATTACTTATTGTTATTTTTCTATTAAAATTAATAATCCATAAATATATATCATACTCAATGCTCGTATTAATTCGTATCTTTAAAAATTATGTTAGTGGTCCGCAAGATTTTAAATTGCGAATTTAGTGGTCCGCAATATCTAAAAGGTTGCCGACCGCTGGTCTAATCAATATTTTAATCGAATGGAAAGAATATGGGTCAATAAGTTTAAAATCAGTGGACAACCGGCGAAAAAATCGTCCGGCAAAACGCAGGTAGTGTGAAATGGTATAGTGGATTCAGTCACCGAGTTTAGAATTTTAAATATCGTAAGGATGACAAAAGTCCCTAAATATAAGTTATAATTTTTGGCGGGCAAATGATGTTAGGTTGGTAGCCCGAATACAGTGAAATTCTACGTCATTGGTGGCATAGAAGTAGAAGGATCACTTCTGCTTCATTGCATAGATATCAGCATCTGTCAAGTGGTTCAACTCACAAATTTACAGTTAATAGCAATTGTCTGAGATTATATTTCTATATTTGATAGTGTTCGATTTTGTTGTTGTTCTATGGCTTTCGTTATTTGCCAATTTTGCTTTATTTTTAGTTTGTGACGAAGAATTACTTTCTGTCGGTATAGGTTATGTTGAAAGAAAAGTTACTTCTCTCTGGTTATGTTGTTTAGTAACATTTCTGTCACTGGAAATTATTAATTCGGTGACTGGATTTACTATACTTCCGATTACACTTATGTTAGTATACCTATGCGGCATTTAATCGACGAAATTGCACAAAATATTGAATAGGAATAGTAAATAATATAACACCGTTAAATAATGATCAGAATGATACGGTTTTGCAACTGATTTTAAATCTTAAAAGAATTCATAAAATCGTCGACATTTTATGGTAACTGTGTGCTTGTTTTCAACTGAAATTATTAACGTATTGGTAAACTATACATATATGTACAACCATAAAACGTGTATTAAAATTAAACATCATTATTATCAATTCACTTGTACAAAAAAAAAAGATAACATTAATTAATTATACGTAATAATAATTGATAATATTAATTCTTACCTGAAATATTAGGAACAATGAAGAAAACTTTTCCATAATTAGTCAATTTTTCCATCAACAACACACAACACAACACAAGCACGTTTCTAACCTAAAATGGCACCACGTTGACCCAGCGACTAGAGACCGTAGAGTGTAGAGGGATATAAGAGAAGGGACACTCAGTGCTAGCGCCAGCGCCTCTCTGAACTAGTTATCATAACGCGGGAAATTTAAAATTCTCCTCGACAGTTTTCTGTGATACTTCTAATTTTTCATGAAACAACAACAACTCAAGAACTAACAAAAACACTTTAGAATTGAATTATGTTGAAATTACGATGAAAATGAAGGAAACAACCAAAGTTTTTATCTTTATTATAATTTTAGTTTTCACCGTACTAGTTTCGGCCTTCGACCATCATCAGCTGCGCCTGTGTGTAATTATTAACATTGTTGTACACAGAAAAAACGAAAAAGATAAAAAGAGAAACAAAACAACTTACGTCAACGTTCGGCTAACGGCCGGTTGCACCGAGCTGTCTCAAGTTTTGTGTCAGCTGAGACCGTCTCACATTTTGACCGGCTATCAGCTGTGATGGGGTTGCGCCAAGCTTACTCAAGCAAAAATAAATCTGTCTCAGCTAAACCTGTCTCAGCTTAAGTTGAGAATGCGTTTAGGGATTTTGTTGCATGGATTGGTAGCAAAATCTAGTCAAATTGACAATTTGACAGTATATTTGACATATTGCCACCAAATTTGAAATGTTTTCGCTGCTTAACATAGAACAATGTAAAAAATAGTACTTTCAAATACGGTTATTTATACAGTATGGGAAATATTAGATAAATGTCTTATGAAAACCAATCGTTTTTACGTACAAAAAATTACATACGTAAATTGGTGCTCTCCTCTGTTAACCAATTAGCATTTATATGTATGTCTTGTGCGTTGGGGTGCAATTTTCATTTTTCATTTGCAATAATATTTTGTATCTACAATGTCTCACAAAAACACTGTAAAAATTCATGAAATACCAATCTGTGCGAATAATACTAGCAGCATCCTAGGCGAATTGCAAGCAACAAAATTGTTTTATTGCAAACAGATGTCTGTTCGGGATTGTTGAGAAAAAGGGCATTACTGGTACTAAATAAACAGTTAGAGTAGTTGTTCTATGCCGCTTTTAAAACCACCACATCAAACTGCGCATGCGCAAGGCCGCGAAAATTCAAAATCATGGCTCGTTACATGTGTTTGCGCAATGGCGGCACTAGATGTCGTTGGTATGTCGAAAATAATGTATATGAC
>JAZBHA010000985.1:0-34545 GCA_037464855.1 Iselma pallidipennis | reverse complement strand
ATTTAAACGAAATTTTCATGGTTTTGTAGTGTTTCTGATGGCGAATTTACCTGTGCAAACCACAGTTCGAAATCAATTGTAGTTTCTTAAATATTCGCTATTTATGAAAAAATGATGGTTACGCCGATAGAAAAAATGATGGTTACGCCGATATAAAAAATCATGTATTCGTCAATTTTTTGATGGATTTAAACAAACTTTTCACAGTTTTGTAGATCTCCTCAGGGGTAATTCACTTGTCCAAACCACATTTCGATAGTACTTGTGTAGTTTTTCTAGATATTAGCTATCAAATATTTCTGGAAAAATGATGGTTACGCGGACAGAAATTATTATAAGCTTAGTAATACAGTCTTTTTTTCATGTGTGTCATTGAGAGTCCCCTTACAGAACATACAAGCTTCAAGGCTCCTCAAAGAACACATGCTTCATGGCCCCCAAATTGGCTAGATCCACCACTGTGAAATCGGAATAAAAAAGATGGTAAAATAAAATTGTTCGAAAGCCGTTTCAATTTTTCTTTGATTATACAGTACAATCACTATGGACATTGAACAAAATTCAATATTGATTATCCATCCCTGGTTTCGTGTGCTATTTGTAACATTGTTGTTGTTTTGTTACCAATGGCAAAGATTAGGTATAAAGTATAAACTGAAGGGGGAATTGAGAACATGGATGAGTGAAATCTTTATATTTCTATAACAATAAATATAATCTATGACCAAGCCTAGCAGGGCGCGCTCCTGAAGCCTAGGTTCCGTTATTATTCTCTCTACATACCCCAAATAGTACGTGTTTTTTGAGGATTTTTTGGAAGCAATAACAACTGATGAGACAAATAAAAAAAATCCAGTTTTGCTCATAACAACTTTATTGTATCACCAGAATTAACATCTACTTTTTTTAAAGCACTATAACTATTTATGATATTTTCATCAAAACACTAATTACAATCAACGTAATGTATAAAATTGCAACGGTTTTTTCTTTAAAATACATTTTCATTGTTTGATTCTACTAATATTAGCAAGTATTTTTCTAATCACAAAATAATGTAGAAACTTGATCCATGAAGAAATTTTTTTGTTTAAATAAATTATGAAAAAAAATTGCATATTACTAATTTAGTGTAGAACTGTTGATTTTTTTTTGATTTAGCCACGTGAATATTCACAGATCATAAACAGTCCGATCATAAACAGTCATCCACCGACCATTATCGGAAATAGTCGGTGTTAGTCGATTGTCCCTTTAAATGGGTTGACATTTCCTATCTCTTTTAATACAAGAACTTCTCTGCACATGCATTGTTTTGACCGGTGATGATTTGAATTTATGTGATGAGCGATTAAATTTTTTAACAAAACAAATAGTCGATATCTATTCGACATAACATTTGTCCCAAGTAGAGACCAAAAAAGTTTCAATAACTTGTCTGTTTTAAATTATATTTAGAACATTAATCGATAATTATTGAAGATTATGCATAATTACCCACGATTTTGTTACTCATATTCTCAAGAGGTAAATATGGGGCGCTAGACTGCCGTGTTTGTTTAAAACTCGCGCTAATGTGCGAACAGTCGAACAGTTACGAACAAGAGTTGACAGTCTGATCACTAGACAACCGCGCAATGTGTGCGCAGAATCCAAATCAAATTAAAATTAGTGGCAGTTGACGAGAATGTTGTGGAAGTGTGGCTTGTGTTTTCAATAACAAATTTTGTGTTTATTATTATTATTATTATTATTGTTATTATTATTATTTATAATTAAAAAAAAATAATAGATAGTGATAAAGTGAAAAATATTAAATTTATATTTCGTAATTAATAGTACTTTAGGTGTAATTAAATTAAAATATAGAATACATGTTAAAAAACTTTCTATACAATATCGGTTAGAATTTCATCAAAATGGCGGAAAACACCAATGTAAATTCAACACGCACCCAAAGATTCTGCTTGGAGTGAGTTAATTGAATCATTTCAACATTTAAAATATTGCCAAAATTTTGTTATAATATCATATTAATTTATACAATTTTTATTACTTATCCTAACTTTTGTTATTTATTATAAAAAGTTGTTGTTATTGAAATCTATCTACAATTTTGCTTACAATAATAATTTATGTTTAAAAACTTACAAATGATTGTAAGTTTTGTTGTTCTTTAACATTTTATGTCTGTTTTTTTTTGATTCAATTAAATCATATTTATTTTTCAGTTTTTTTGAAAAAGGTATATGTAAGAAACCTGGCTGTAGATTCTTACATAAAAATGGAACAAATTTTGAAGTTGTTGAAATCAAAGCACGTGAAGGTTATATTATTGGTCGTTTAAATACTGTACCATTATGTCGTTACTTTCTACGTGGTTATTGTACTCATGCTGGAAATTGTCGTTTCCGTCATGATTTACAACCAGTAAAAGCACCTAGTGATTGGCCTTCCAGGTATGTACATATACATAAATATATGTATTGATAAGAACATAACGGAAAGTAAAATAAAATAAATGGTAATTTCTTATTGTAAAACAATATATAAATATTTTGAAAATTTTCAGCACAAATACTCCATCTACCTCTACAAATAGCAACTCAGATATAGTCAATAAAAATGGATCATTTAATGAAAGCGAAAATGCATGTGCACTATTAAATGTTAATAATACGTAAGAATTTTAATCAAATTTAATTTTTTTTTTTTCATTCTTATTAAATCGAAAATTTTTCCAGGCAAAATCAAGGTGTAAAAGGTAAAATGAAAAAATCATTACGTGTTAATGCACCTGAATTTGTGCCAAAATCACCACCTAAACCATCAAGTTATGCAGCTGCTGTAAATCCACGTGGTGGTTCAAATAATAACAAAGTAAATCAATTATGTCCATATACAAATAAAAATGGTGTTTGTAAATATGCAAAAGGTCATTGTCGCTATTTACATGGTGATAAGTGTGATCTATGTGGTCATGCTGTATTACATCCGCATGATGATGAATCACGTAAAAAACATCATCAAGAATGTATTAAACAACATGAAAAGAATATGGAATTATCATTTGCTATTGCACGTTCTAAAGAGAAGAGCTGTGGTATTTGTTTTGAAGTAATTATGGAAAAAGCTAATGGTGAACAACGATTCGGTATATTACCAAATTGTAACCATTGTTTCTGTTTATCTTGTATTCGAAAATGGCGTCAAGCTCGTCAATTTGAAAATAGAATAATACGGTGAGTTTCTCTAAAAATAAATTTTACATTGATTCCCTTGAGGGTAGTGCGAACTTTGTCGCATTTGGGTAAAATGTTACTAATTTGTATAAGTAATGATAAGTTGGTACAAATAAACAAACATACCCAATATTAGTAATTATTATTGTCTACATTGTTATAAATAAATAATTCTGAACGCTCTTTGAAACGTACTCTGTCGCATAGGCACGTGTATGTTGGGTTGCCTGTATTGGATGGCGGGCGTTTAAATTATTATTATCACTTAAAAAAGAACAAAATTGCAATTGCATAAGGGTCTTGTCGTTTTTATTGATAGTAGACATGTTTTGTAAAATCTATAAACACGTTGACACTCTTTCCTAGATCTATATTTTTAGATAGATCCAATGTTCTGTATAGTATGTAATGAATTATTGTTGTATTTTTAGGGCTTGTCCTGAATGTCGTATAACATCCGATTTTGTATGTCCGAGTATTTTTTGGGTGGATACTTCTGAAGATAAACAAAAATTAATAGATGATTATAAAAAGGCATTATCTACAAAAGACTGCAAATATTTCGATAAAGGTGTTGGTAAATGTCCATTTGGTAATAAGTGTTTTTATCGTCATGCCTTCCCTGATGGACGTGTTTGTGATGTTGGTCCACCACCACGCCAATGCCGTTCACGTAATAATGTGTTAACTAATTCGTCTCTTGAGGTTCTACATGTAGGCTCCGAGAAATACACAATTTATTAATCTATTCAATATTTTATTTCTTTTACAGCCACTTATCTTATGGAATTATGTTGAAGATCGTGACACGGAACAATGGCGTTCATTGGCTGCAGATTTGCAAGATTTAGCTGATTTTTTTTCTGACTCTGAGGATTCAGACTGGTCAGATTATGAATTATATATCTCTTAGATATTTTCTTTTTCCATTCTCTTTTTCGTTTTGAAAAATTTTTCTCAATGTTACTTTGTTCATATTATTTTTTATTTAATGTTAGGTTAGATTTTGTTATTAATTGAATGGATAGATTTTAAAAAAGTCTGTGTCTATTCTTGTTAAATAACATGTAAATAACATTTGTTATGGAAATCTGTATTTCTTTTATATGAACAAAAATTAAAATTATTATAATAAGCAGTAACGTAACACTGTTATTGCTTTATACACAAAGTGTTAAGTCTGTCTCTGGATTTCTCAGTCAAATTTGATGTTAAACAATATAAGTACTATTTGTTGCTTTAGCAGTTTATTATTTTTTTTTATTTGTACTTTTGTAAAACAAATTGCTTTGCAACTCTGTATTGTATTGGTCATTATTTTTTCAACGAAACGTTTATCTCCCTATTTGTTTTCGATTTTTTTTTTTTAAATAATAGGCTGCTGTAGCAATTTTTTTTCATTTTTGTTATGATTTGTACTCCTTTAAAACACATTATTTTGCAACTGTGTATTGGCCATGATTTTTTCAACGAAACATCAATTTTAATCTCTTCATGTATTTCATATTATTTGTTTCTTGTTAAGATAATAGGCCAGTACAGTTCTTCCAGAAAACATGTTTGCCTTACCATTAGTTATTAGTAATAGTTTATAAGGAATTTATTTCTTCGTACTCCAATGACCCAGTCATATTATTTCTGTTTTTAATGCACCTAATTTAATGCATTTTTTCCTTAAAAAAATTTTTTGTTGTTCAGGGTGCTTAAACAGATTAAAATTGTATATGGATGTACTAGAGCCTGAGAAAAACTGTGATTGTTAGCTTAGTGATTAGTTTTGATTCAATTTCTTTTTTTCAATTAAGCTTTTGTTACTACTTTTAAATAATGATTCATGAAAAAATAGGATATCTCTATTGTATTAAAAGAAAAAACGAAAAAAAAATATTAAAAATATAAATGAGAAACAAACTGTAAGGCACAGAGCAATACCATAAATGTTTATATGCAATAAACAGCTAAAAAAATTGTTTAAAACAAAAAAAAAAAGAATAGTTTCATAATTATTATACATTTGATTTTTTTGTAAGTAAAATTAGTCATTGTATTTGGTTTTTTGAATTACATATTTGTATTACAAATACATATTTCATTGGATTCTTTCGGGAATTAAAGGTACCCTTATTCAGTGGGTTTCTCACATATTTTTTTTTTGTTTGCGTTTGACAAGATTTTTCGTTCAAATTTCTGTATTTTTATGTACTTATTCCAAAATAAATAGTTCAATATAGTTTTTTTTTGGTGATTTTAAATTAGCAAAATGATCTACACTAAATAGACAGGGTGTTTCAGCTAAATCTACCCCCCAGTAGTGCTAATGTCAATGTTACAAGAATGCGTAAACACGAAAAACGAGCGAGAGGAACCTATTGTTGAACTCTATGACATACATATACTCCTTGAGTGATGTTTTTTTTCATAAAAATTTGCCAAAAAGACTTTATGATATGAATAGCATCTATTGGACATATTATGTATCCTTTATAGTAAGGGTTCCCTAGTCTTGTTTGCCCAAGTATATTCTGGCATGGTCCTTAAGATAAAGTGACCAGATTCTAGATGCCCGAATGCTGTACAAATGGGGAAAAAAGGATAATATAGGTTATCGACTTCAATTTTATACGAATTTATACACATTATAGTGCAATTCCATCATGCGGTGCATGATGCTACACATTCCTTGCTGCTGTACCGTTTGCTGTCCCTTCCCTGCTGCGGTCCATACGTTAAAAATGCTGTACAATACAGCAGAATGCTGTACGTCTGGTCACTTTACCTTAAGAGGTTAATGTACATACTCCGTATCAGCAACGAGGAGAGAGATAATCTTTGCGTTTTAATGTCCTTGTCAAATGCTAATTCTTGTCTCATTAATAATTAGTCATTACTTTATTATAAAATTGTTTCGTTGCCCTATTCAAAAGGGTTAAATCAAAATCCTAGACCAATGAACCTATATCGTCTAATTTGCATTTCTTCCCGTATTTTATGCAACCAACAATATTTAGCCGGTCATTTCATAGATAATTCTATAAACACACCCTCATTGTAGATCTACAGCTTTGATTCCTTTGATTGGTTTGTGTCTCAAAAATCCAGCATGTCTGCGCCCATCCTGTCCAAGGATGACAAACTCTACAGGATTGCTCAATCCATATACTGTAATCATTGTTGTAATGTAATCATATACAAATCAGCGGCTTGGGCGCTTGGGTTCGGCACTGACGTCATGATTTGGCGGTAAATATAATTGGCGCGAATCGGTTAATGCCTGATTTACTTTAAGTCTTTTTACTGTCGGTTTAGTTGTTGTGGTTCACTTCCGATATGATATGGACTGTGTAATGACATCATAATGAAATAATGATTATCATCCTTGGATAAACCTACTACAGGATTTTTCAATCTACGATATCTGTCATACGATTTTGTGACGTTTTGCCGGACTCTATGCTGCGCTCACATGGTTCACAAGAAAATTATACATGAACACAGTTGACTTGAACCACAGTTTGGACGTCATCCTTGACGTCCAATAATTTATTGTGGTAGCTAGAAAATGCAATTGTCGAATGCTTTTTTTATATATAGCTGTATTTTATTGTTGTATTGCTTTAGTCAAAATGGCTGGGTCATTGCAATGGTCATACTCTAAAAGTCGCAGGTGGCTAGTGTAATCCACACCTTAAGGAACGGGGTGGATTATAATAGGACACATGGAACAAACTATTTCTTCGTCAATCTATTTAAAATATATATTTTCTATCTTTTTTTTATGGCTTTAATTATTTAATTTTATTTTAATTGTGAAATATAATTTATAATTGATAGTTGATATAGCGCCATCTAATAGTTTTTATTTAAATTAGAAAACGTCAACTTCACACTGTTCAATTGTGTGTTGTTCAAGTCATGTCATTGAAAATTTTCGGATAGATAGTGGTGCAAAACAAAATGGCAGAAAACGTACGGGAAATCTTCGAACAGTCAAAACCAACAGGTTAGAATAATAATAAATGTTATTGTTTATTAAAATTTATTTATTAATTAATACAAATTTTTCGTTAAATTAATTTATCGAAAAATTATTAAAATCTCGTGGTCATTTAACAGAAAGTTATATAAGTGGAAAAAAAGGTCGACCATCTGTGGGTTTGTGTGTCTTGTACAATTATTTCATATATTAATACGTATTTTTCTAAATAATTAAATAGTTCAGTTCAATTACTAATATAATTATACGAATTATATTAGAGATTTATTGGAATTTTTCTAGTTTATTTTAATTATTTGACAACGAAAGGATGCCAGATATTTCGAGACCTCCACCGTTAATTGAACTGTCAAAAAATTAATTTTTTACGTTGATCTTGAATTTATACAAAAATTATTAATTATTTTATGATACAATTTAATAATATTGTGGTTTAATCTAATGGGCAAAAAAAATACACACGAATTTCAATTTTTATTTAGAAAAGATCGGAATTTTTTTTAGGTTAAGTGTCAATCGGTCAACATCATTTAACCATTTAATATTTGTTACATTTAATTCAAAAAATAGGTCTTTAAGCATCATTATCTATATCTTTTCAAATCTAAACAGTTTGTCCTTTTAATAACATTTATCTTATCAGTTTTATTAATTTATATACAACTGTTTTTCCAACGTAGATATTATAAACCGGTTGTATAATTTGTTCCATAAGGTGTATATAAGTTTGTTGTATTATTTTGCTATATGTATACAACCTACGTTGTGTTGACCTCACCCACCAGCCACGTGGGGCACATTTCAAACAACCCCTTTCATTTATTTTGTCAAATTATACACATAGTACGTGTTTTTTTATGCTAAAATCTTATTGGAATTTGTAATTGCGTGATGTTTTACATTTAAACAAACCAATAAAAGAAAGACAAGGTGTGTTCTTTATAATTTTAATGTTTCACCAAAAAAAAAATTGTATTTTTAATCAGTTCATGGATTAGGATTCGTAATAATAAAATTTAGTCCAACAGTATTGTATTGTATGGAATGTTTCAAGCATCATTGCTCTGTGAAATCGGAAATTCGAAGCATTCAACTTTTGTATTATTTATTTCTTTATTGTGCATGTATGTACAGTAGTTAGCTAGAGATGGCTATATTTAAATTAAACAATTTCAAATATGAAATAAGAAGACACACACAAATAATTTTAACAAATATGACTAAATAACTAAATAAAATTTTCCATTACATTCTCTATAATTAAATACATATTTTAAAAAAAGGATTTGTAGGGTCTTCTGCTCTGGAGTATTCGTTTATAAACAAGATTTATTTTTATTCAGAACTGTTAAACTATGACAGATTTTTTTTTTCGTCAGGTCTTTAAATAAAACAGTTATAAAGACGAGGGTATCGTTTTAATGAGAGACAACGACGTCTAGTGAATGTCCCAAAAAAATGTCCCAAAAAAATGTCCCATAATTGTTATTATTTATTACGGTAGATTATTAATCAAAACCTCTTCTAATTTCTGTCAATATATTTAATAGCAATAATATGATATTTATTACAAAAAAAAATATCACATTCACTACAATCATGCTCCATTTGTTAACAATTTTGAAATTATAAAAAACTAACAAAAATATTCGGGAAATCATCATTTTTTTCACTGGATTATAATCGTTTTATCATATACATATATACCGGGTGTCTGTTTCTATTGGTTGTGGTTACATATTTTCGCTATTCTTGAGACAATTGAAAAACAATATTCAGATTTTATATGACCACCACCAAGCTATACATGTTTTAGTGATTTTGAAATTTGTGCAATGATGCTATATCAAAATTATTAAATTCGGCACATTTCGTTTCATTCCCTTTGAAAATTTGAAAAATTCTTGTTCAAAAATTCTAATAAAAGATGGTTAAGTCATTTTTATTAGCAAAATATTGCCCGGATGTTACTATGCAATCATTGAAAATTTTTCGTCTTAGGCCAGACAGCTTGTATATCTAGTGATAATTTTATGGATAACAAACATGTAGAACAGAATTTATAAATTTAATCAAATAAAATTTTAGTTTCTTCATTTCGAATATGCCTACATATGACCGCATTTTGTTAAAATGTCAAATTTTAATAAATTTTTTATTAATATTCATTCAAGCTTTTTTCCTTGTTTAATTTTTTGCTAATAAACTATAAATTAAGATTTCTTAAATTTTACGTCAGTCTTCCCTACCATTCATAAATAGAAATAACTAAAGGTGGGGTATGACTAATATTTGTTATGATTAAAACTGTTCAAATTCAGATTTTTACAATGTTTCAAGTGATTCTGATTGTTCACCAATTAATAGTATTGTTGTTTCTCGTAGTAAATTTATTAAATACAAGTGATATCCATTGGTAATTAAATATTAAATGTCTTGTGTTTTGTTTTAAATATCTGTGATTAAAATTGATGATATTTTGTTGTCTTTTTTTTTCATATTAATATGCATAAAATTGCTACAAGCAAATACTTAAATGGCCAAGGTTATATTATATTATTGTTGAATCATGCGCGCAACTTTTCATGCTTTATACAAACAGTATTTGTTTAATTTTTATATGATTTATTGTGGAATATTGTGATCGAAAAATATTTGTTATCAAAAAAAAAAAAATGGTCCTCGAAAGTTTTCATAGTGATTCTTTAGATTATTTAAGAACAATTTTAGTTAAATCATTGTCATCTGAAAATGTTGGAAGAAATGATGTACTGAAAGTAAAACAATATAAAACCAAAACAAATTCATTAAGTAATAATAATAATAATAAGAAGAAGAATAATTATAATTATAATTATAATAATAATAATAGTAAAAATAATAAACAAGTAGGTAAGAAATATTCATATTATCAGAAACTAACATTGTAATTTGCCCCGTGGAATTTCCGTAATATCATCGATAAATTTATTTCTGTTTCAATAAAGGAACGATTATTAAATTGTTGTTATAGCAGAATAGTAGAAATTGCTTTATAATTAATGAATATAAATGTACAAGGAAGCTTCCGCATATTTTACTTAAAGTCTGGTTGATTAAGATTTAACACCTACAAGATTTTACCATTTGTAGTTGAGTCATTGAAAATAATTAGAAATAATTTACATGTTTTGTTTTTTTTTATACAATTTTTCAGTTGACAAAGTCGAGATTAGATTAAGGAATTTAAAAGAACGTCAAAATGAGGAACGTCAAAAAAAATTGGAAGAAATTAAAGCACAAGCATTGGCGGCACAACGTTTTAAAGAACAAAAAGAACAGGAACGTAGAAAACGTATAGAAGAATTAAAAGGTAAAGATGATATAAGACGTCAACAAGTTGAAGAACGTAAAAGGGCTATTGTACAAGCTGAACAAGATCGTTTAATATCAATATTAAAACGTAATCAAGAAAGGGAGGCACGTATTGAAGCAAAAAGACGTAATGAAAGAAGTAATATTGTATTTGCATTTGGTTCATCAACACCAAGAATGTTAGATCCACATGATTTAACATCATCATTTTGGGGTACAAGAAGAGCAACATCTATACAAAATATAACTAGTGTTACAACAAATAATAATCCATCATTAACTAGACGACAATCAGAAAGAGATTTGGATAGTGGATGTAAAAAACGGGCTACTTCTGCCAGTGGATTGGAACGTTCCGGTGAAAGTTAGTCATCTTTTTTATTTTCCTTTTTTTTTAACTAGTAAAGTATTAATGCATGGCTGAGAATTTTTCTTGATTTGTTTTAAAATATTTAAATATAATTTATTTTCTATTATTACTTTTATTTTGTAGCTTATTTAGTTGAACTATTATCTAGAAAATTTTCAATATGAAAGTAAATAAATTTTATTTCTATTAGATAGCACACCTTTAACACCAGCCGGTTGTGCAAGTGGATATGTTGGTCGTCGACGTACTGATTTAATGCCAACCATTCCTTCAAAAGATTCATCATTTTCAACCACCCCACGAAAATCACTAAATCATTCACCAGGTAGGGCTTATTCGATGTCACGTTTAGATCAACTAGCAAAACCACGAAAAAGAACAGAATTACCATCTGTTATTGAAACATCATCAACAACAACAGCAACAACAGCAACATATTCCTTTCGTCCATTATCCCATCATCCACGACAATCCTCTATTACTCGTAGCATGAGCCACCTAGCTGTTAATAAAAACGGAACACAACATAATAGGAAACAATTATTGAACAAAACAGATAGTCGAAGTATGCATCAATTATCGGTGGATGGACCTTTGATAGCACCACGCACAACACGTGCCACACAATTGAGACAACAAAAATTACTACAATCCTCAAATTGTAGCGAGGGTATGTTAGTTAATTTGTTTCAAATCAACCAAAAAAAGAAAAAAAAAACAAAAAAAATTACAAAATGCTCTTTGTATAAATAGTTTTCCATTTTTCGTCTTTTTCTAATTTTCTCCAGGAATACCAGCTTATTGTCATCATTGCGAAAAACAAATTGGTGGCAGGTGCTATCTTAACATAATGGTATGCTTAGCGGTCTATTGTATCAATACTAACATTTCTGATTATAATAGTTTGTAGTAATTTGTTAATTTAATTATATTTGGTGGTGGCTCAATCGGGATCCTTTATTTCCATAAAAAAAAATATCATTATATCAGTGAGTGTAATTTTTACATGATATTTGATTTTTGTTTAGCATCTTCAAGGCCAAGTAGTTCTCTAAGCCAACAAAGCACAACAAGTGTTACTAGTTCAGTAAGTGTAAAACATCGTCCATCAACAGCACCTAGACGTCAAAGGCCAGCTAGTATTGCTATTACTGGTATAACGCATGATTTAAAGACAACAAATACAACAACAGCTACTACTATAGATAAAAAATTAGAAACAACAAAGCCACCATTACCGAAAACTAGAAAATCAATTAGTAAAGATAGAATAATTAAAAATAAAACGTCCCCAGTTGATACAACACCAAAGAATATAATATCACCAGTTTCAACATCTGCAGTACCAATAATAAATAATAAAATAAACGATAAAACAGTAGAAACACCATCAGTTATTGTACAGAATAATAAAGAAATAATACAAAATAATTCTGAAGAAAAAATACAAGAAATCTCACAAATTACTCTAGTAAATAATGAAATAACTAATGAAAAATCTGTACCAGAACCAATAAATGTAACGTCCAATAATATAAATGACATAAAACAAGTAACACAAGAATTAATAAAACAAGAATCAAGAAATGGTGAAATCGTAAGAACAACAACAGAGAACGCAGAAACAACAACGATCGAAACAAAACAAGAGACGTCTCCACAATCAACGTCTATTCAATTAACAGATAATAAAGAAAATGAAATGACAACATCTATAACGAAAACTAGAATAACAACAGAAGAAGAGGCTAAAGCAGCATTAGCAGAACGACGACGTTTAGCTAGAGAAGAAGCTGAACGACAAGCTGAACAGGAACGTTTACGTTTAGAAGCTGAAACACAAGCTGAATTAGAACGACAAAGATTAGAAGAGGAACAAGTTCAAAGATTACTTGAACAGCAAAGAATTGCTGAAAAAGAACGATTAGAAGAGGTAAATCATAAATAATAATAATAATAATAATTTGTTGAATAATAAATAAAAATTGTAATTTAGGCTATTAAAGAAACCAAAAGACGTGAAGAGGAGGAACGTTTACGTAAAGAAGAAGAATTACGTACGAAATTATTAAAAGAAGAAGCTGACCGTAAAGCTAGAGAAGAGGCTGAACGTAAATTTGCTGAACAACAAGAACGTCTTAAAAATGAAGAAAAAGAACGGGAAGCTAGACGTAAACGTGTTGAAGCTATTATGAGACGTACAAGAGGTGTTAACGCAAATAATACACAGACACAACAGGTAATTTATAAATTTATTTACACATAATAAAACTTTGTTATAACAACACCATATACCGATCTTTTCAATCGTCTAGGAACAGCTTTACGGGTTTTGTGTCAGCATAACAGAGACAAAAATGCATATGGTTTTAGGTAGAATTCTATCTGCACTGGGTAATATTTATTTAAAAAAAAAACAATAAAGTGAAGGAGGGGCTTCTTCATTATCCTAAGTATTTTACCCCATTTCTGTCTCTGTTACGCTTATACAAAATCTGTAAAGCTGTTCCCACTCCCGCCTCGCTATAAGTTCTTTAAATTTGTTTTTTTTTCTTTAAGGATTTAGAAGATAAAAATGAAAATAAGTCTGATAATAAAATAAATGGAACAAAACAAATGGAACAAGAAAATGGCACTAAAAATGGTAAAGACCTCGATATAGTTGATAATATGTAAGTATATGAATTAAATAATAATTTTCAAAAAATTCTTATTATTATTTTCTTCTAGTATTACTGACGATACATTAAAAAATGCAAATACTGTATCTATAGATACAATAAATAGCACTGATTCAATTAATTCTAATAATACGTGGCAAGCTACACAACAATACGGTAATTTTGGGTGTAATAATAATAATAATAACAACAATTGAAGAAAAAATTAATTTATTTTTTCAGATCCATTGATGTGAAGATCATTTAGTTATTTTTTTTTTTTTTAGTTAACAATAATTGAAATATATGTATAGAATTGCCTGTTTTTATCATTTTAAACATAAAAAAACAAATAATGATCCCGATCATATCGTATATTTTGAAAAATATTTTCAATAAAAAAAATAAGATACGGCAGCTCTATTCATAGATTATTTAAATTTATTATTTGTCATATTTTTCTTTTTTTTTTTTAATATTATTACGTTTTTCTCTTGACTGAGTCTTATAGGGTAGATCTCGATTAAAATCAAGCATTATTCAGTATTATTATCGATTTATAATTTGTATAATCCGTACCAATTTGTTATAAACATCTTTATTATAATAATAATTATTTTTTTTTGTTTAAATAAAAATTATCCAACTTGATTGTAATCGAGATACAGTGATCTTCCATTTAATAAAAATTATATTAATAATAAACTCAGTCTTTACTAGTCATCTTTGATTGTATGTAAAATTTGTTGTATAATGTTAGTTTTGTTGGACATATGTGCGTTTTTTTTTTTTAATTTTTACTTTTGTCCGGCAGTGTAATTGTCAATCATTTTTTTTGTTTTCAAATACAATTTGCATTTTTAAATTCATACTTTATTATTAATATTTACATCTTAATAGAAATCATTTATATGTTCGTTTATTCTGTTAATGAACATGTTAATCATATGGAAAAGGGTTATTGCGTTATTAGTGTTAATAATATATTTTTCAAATATACTGTTTCATTGCATATAAATAAAATAAAAGTAAATTTAAAAAAATTGTTAGAATGTTATATAGGTTTTGTATGGACTGGATTTTAAATAATATTTAAATAATTTATCAAATTTAATTTGACTGGAACAGTAATAGTAGTTATTAATAATAATAATAATAAGAATAAGAATAATAATAATGATAATAAAATTATAATTTGTGATTAATTTTCATATTTATAAATATAATAAAACAACTTTCACTATTTGGAGGCAATTATATGGGTTTATATATATTGATTCAAATTTAACCCTCAATAATTAATAATATATGGTTAATTATTACAATTCTGTAAAACGCTTGTTGAAAGTGCTTAATAAATGTAAAATTCATTTAGGATATATATATGTATATATATATATATATATATTTATTTATTTTTTACCTGTATTTCAATTAACTCAAATTATTGTTCCTATTTTTATTCTATTATCGATATTGGTAGGTGTGTTGAAAGGATTGTTATAAGACATCATAAATATTTTGTACCAGTTTGTATCTATCCCTTATTACTGCACAACCAACCCTCAAAAACTGATCGATTTTAGTTGATTTTGTTTGCTTGTATGTCATGGACGCGTGTTTCTCTGCATTCGATAAGAACAGGTACTATTATTCTTAATATTATTATTATTTTCATAATTTTTTATCGGTAAAATAAAATTTATTAACGAGCGTGAAAAATTCTAGTGATAATTTTTTGGATTTGGACGAGTTTCGTTTATTGACTCGTGCTTTATTCCGCAATGATAAGGGCAAAATTTACAACTTAGATGAAACGAAACTTATTGAGATTTTTAATGTTTTCGATAGTAATAATGATGGTTTCATTGATAGAGAGGAGTTTGTATTTTGTTGGAATCATTGGATAAAAATAGTGAGTTTTGAAACAAAAATTTTTGTAATTCGTACAAAATTTTCTTGTTTTTATTTATTTATTTTTTTTGCAAATAGATCGTTCGTCCAATATCGGCATTTTTGATCGTTGATGTTCAAAACGATTTTATAAGTGGTACTTTAAATATCAGCAATTGTTCAGCACACCAAAACGGTTTTGAAGTAATAGAACCAATCAATCATTTATTGGATACAGTCCAATTTGATGTGGTGTTTTACTCATTGGATTGGCATCCAAGTAATCACGTATCATTTATCGATAATATTGGCCAGAGAGAAATCCATCCATCAAGTCCTGTCAATGCTGAAAATGCACAAACGTACGATACGGTCATATTTGCTGGTAAATCACCAATGAAACAACGTTTATGGCCTAGACATTGTGTCCAGGATACATGGGGCTCTGAACTTCATAAAGACCTTAAGGTTCGTCCAATTATACCTACATCTATCCAGTGACTGATTTACCCCCACCTTAACGAGGTCCTCTGAAGCTTAAACTTGATAATACTACAATCCTTAAAAAACAAAAAGCTTTAGGGCACTCAAAAAAACATATGCTGCAGGCCCTAAATACCTGAGGGGCAAAGGGCGGCGGTGGGTGTGGGGTGGGGGTAGGGTCCGCCACTGCACCCGTCAAGAAACAAAAGAAAATAAAATGTAGGTACTTCTTGTTCAGGTTGTTGAAAATTCAATTAAAGTTTATAAAGGAACTAATCCGGATGTTGATTCATATTCAGTATTTTGGGACAATAAAAAAATGACAGATACAACACTTTGTGCTCAATTACGTTTACGTAATGCTACTGATATTTACATATGCGGATTAGCTTATGATGTATGCGTTGGTGCTACAGCTGTTGATGCTCTAGCTATTGGTTATCGAACAATTTTACTAGATGATTGTAGTCGTGGTGTTGATCTATTAGATATTGAAAAAACCAAAAATACTGTTATCAAAAATAATGGTGTTATTATTAATTCAAATCAAGTTAAATCTATGGTTGAAGGACGTGATAGACGACCAGAATTGGGCTACAAATTAGCTATGGAATTAAAAATGCACATAAATGATAATTATAATAAATAAATTTACACAGTTTGTTAGTGATTGTTAAGGTTAAATTGTTATAATAAATATATTTGTTGACTAGACTGAATGACTTTAAATTATTTAATCTTTTCAAATTGTTGATTTCCTTTCCTTAGAATTAGTATAAAAATATACTTAATCGTATTTGCATAAATTTAGCTAATTCGAAACAATTTAAACCTTTTTATAACACGGTTCAAAACATTTTAAAAATAAATTATTGGTCCTAATCCAAAACATTGAAACCGTCTTATTATTATTATTGTTATTATTATTATTAAAGGGCGTGGCTATATTTTATTAAACAATATAACTATGATAACAATAAAGTACCAACACAAAAGAGTAACAATTTCGAAAATTTAGTCAAACTGGAACTGATCTATTAGAAAGGCAGATTTCGGAATGCTGTGATAGATAAATACACAATTTTCCTATCCTATTTTTATTCTTCTTGTGTAGGTATAATTGAAGGTTTATAAAAACCAAAAAAAAAACGAAAATAGGTATTCAGGTCTTTTTGTCACAAGTGATACAAGGCGATAAATGTGAAAAATAACGAGAAGACATTTGTAGGAATATACCTAAGATATTGAAAGTTGATTATGAGGTTGTTATACCTATGTATAGTTTCCAAATAAAAATATACGACCTGCGGAATCGGATGCCAATTCGGCGTAAGCGTAATTACGTCTTTTGTGACGTCATCACTGACGTCTATAGTGTACGCGATCGCACTTCAGAAGCGTCGTGGTGCGCTCAGCGTCCCGTTAAAATTTGGACGTCTCGATTCGATGTTACAAGAATGTATGTAAAATAGTGATTGTATCTTTATAATAAAATAAAATATGTTCATTTGTGATTTAAATGATATTGTTAATGGTATTTTAGAATCTAAATAATAAAGTTCACAGAAAAATTTATAAGATAAAAAGAAAGGATGCGTCGTTAGTGCGCGGGGTCCACCCGTTAAAGTATAACTCTGACGATCAATATAGCGCGCTTCCCGTATGAGTTACTGCTCAGTGTAATCAGTTAGTTATATATACGACGACCCCTCGGTACAGACTGTGCATGTGTATGTGAGTGTGTGCTTTTATCGAAAGGAAGGAGGGGTCTCTTGGAGACTTTCTGTATGTTTGCATTTAAAAAGAATTCAGTGCAATTGTGGCATAACAAGAGAATAGTCCGAGTAAGGAACTCGGACCATTAATATCTGCACAGTGCTTGTCATTTGTGATGTATACATACACCCTCATCGCTCTGATAGTGCACATCATCCACGTGACAGTGTAAGTTGTTGGTGATGGCTTATGCTTACACCATCCTTAGATAGATAAATGGATAAATATAGAATCTATCTGCTACCTGTAGATTATACATATGTATACACTTCCATACTAATTTATTTGTTAGATATTTTGAAAATGATGTTTCTAAAAATTGTTTATCATACATATGTTGTTATACACATGAGTTTACATCTGTTGACTGATACAGGTGCACCAATGTTAAGATCAATTTTCGTGAAAAAGAAAAGGAGGTGCTGGATCAGATCTTAGGGGCTGGCATGTACGATGCTCGGATACGTCCATCTGGTGTTAATGGAACAGGTGAGATGTTTTGTAAATGTAGTAAAAGACAAATGTTTAGGTAATAACGTACGTCTGGAGAACGGGGCTCTTGTATTTTGTTGCCTTTGCTTGTTGTACATATGTATATGTAATGTAACATGTTGTCCATCGCTCTAGATGGGCCAGCCATTGTCCGAGTAAACCTGTTTGTCCGCAGCATTGCGACCATTAGTGACATCAAGATGGTAAGTGGGTGCCCACAACATCGTTCAGTAGCCTAATTTACATAAATATAGAATATAGAGATGCTACACATACGACCGAGCATGGGGTTAAATGTTTCCAGTTCCACTCATACATAATAACTTATAAAATTTGTCCATAATTCATAATATCATTTCCATAATGGACAAATACTGTGTAGTGTGGATAAGGTAACTACCCCTCTATATATTTAGCTTCTAAATAGGTTTTGATTGCTGAATGCCTTACAAGTGGGCTAGAGTGGGCAGTAAGGTAGCATTGGTTAACATGTTCCTCTGTTTTTGTTTTTACTTGTTGATTGGTTGGTTGATTGGTTGATTGATTGACTGGTTGGTTGGATGATTGGATAACTGGATCGTTGGATGACTGGATCGTTGGATGGTTGGATGATTCGATCGCTGGATGGTTGTTTGGTTGGTTGTTTGGATGGTTGTTTGGATGGTTGGTTGGTTAGTTAGTTGGTTAATTTGATTTCACTTTGGTTTGGTGGGTCTGATGGTGCTCTGTCGGTGCCATCGTGCCGGTGCAGGTGCCTCATTGCCTTCATGCATCCATCGATCGAGCGCCCGGTGATGACATGTCGATGATGTCCATTAATAAAGCCGTTTTTTTCTTTTTTTTAATTACTAGATGGTCCCGCTATTGTCCGGGTCAACATATTTGTGAGAAGTATCTCAAAGATAGATGATGTAACAATGGTAAGTGTCTAATGGCGCAACGAATGGTGTCTTATATCTCTCTATTTATCTCTGTATGTGTAGTTTATTGGATGGTAGAAGTACATATTGTTAAATAGTTCATCTTCAGTCAGTCAGACAGACAAACAGACAGACAGAAAACAGATCTTCTAGTGTTTTTTATTATTTAATTTTTTGTTTTGTTGGGCGGGACGGCGTATCATACGTGTGCTTTCCGTGTTTTGTGGGGCGGTGGGCCGGCGACCGCGTGCTTGCATGCGGACATGGCCAATGCGAGATGTGATTGGCGCCGTGCCCCAAGCCAAGACAAATTTCAATATTTTTACCTATCATAGTAATTTATTTCTGTTCTGTTCACACGCAGTAGGAGATGGCCCAACCATTGTTTACATCAACTTCTTTCTTCGGTCTATCAGCAAAATAGACGATTATAAAATGGTGAGTGCGCGGTCTGCCAGTCATGTCAAGTATTGGATGGGTGTATTATACAAAATAAATTACAAATAATATGATAATAATAATAATAATAATAATTATAAACAAATATGTATATTTTTTAAATTTATTTAAACTCGGTTGTTGCGTTCACTTGCACAAGGCCGAGAGGTGATGTGTTGCAATGAGGGCACCAGCACCAGCGCGAGCATGCCGTGTGGCGCTGCAGCCCCGGCGGGTACACGCCGTATTTACTGTGTAATGCATGCTTAATATCACATGAATATACAAGTTATGTATGTATTGTAAGCCTAGTACACTCATATAAATATTTAAATACGTATTATCTACCTAGTATGTACCTATACAATAATATCAAATCATCAACATTTTCATCATTTTAAATTTTACGTAGTCTAGTACTAATTGAATACTTATCAATCATTTGTATGCTTATTAATTAGTAGTAAAAAGCATGAAGCATGTTCCTGTCCCTGTCTCCATAGTCCCATTTCACAGTCTGGATCTTACAGGAATACAGTGTACAACTAACCTTCAGAGAACAATGGTTAGATGAACGTCTCAAATTTAACGATTTCGGTGGACGTCTCAAATATCTCACATTAACTGAAGCTAGTCGTGTATGGATGCCCGATCTCTTTTTCTCTAATGAGAAAGAGGGACACTTCCACAACATTATTATGCCAAATGTCTACATACGTATATTTCCATACGGTTCAGTTCTCTATAGTATAAGGTAAACCCATAAAATCAACAAAAATTTATCCCAAAATAATATACCAAACAATATTCATATCTATATGATTTTTTTTTTGTATTAACTAAAATTACAGAATATCTCTAACTTTATCATGTCCAATGAACCTCAAGCTCTATCCTCTTGATCGTCAGATATGTTCTTTGAGGATGGCGAGCTGTGAGTACCTCAAAAATTAATTCAAAAAATGAAGAAAAGCAATTAAAATTACCCTTCAGTTATTCCTGCCAATACTTACACTTTTATGTACACAAAAACGTAAAACATACGTTATTCGATAATTGACGGCATACGTTTTACGTTTATGTTCATTTATTATACATACACCTTACATTTATCTGTATGTCTTACAAATCTTTGATTTTTGCTTAGCTTATAATACACGCCTTTTGTAACACAATTAACACACTTCAAGCATGTTCCTTGTGCTATTTTCGTTGTTTATCGACAAAAAGATCTGTTGTTTTCTCTATTTATTCTATTTGTTTACAACTATAGATGGCTGGACAACAGATGATTTAGTATTTTTATGGAAAGAAGGAGATCCTGTACAAGTAGTAAAAAATTTACATCTACCTAGATTTACCTTAGAAAAATTTTTAACCGATTATTGCAACAGTAAAACAAATACTGGTATGTACCTAATCGTTTTTCGAAAATTTCCTATAAATAAAGACTTTTTATTTACAAAATACATATTGATAATTGTTATTTCTAGGTGAATATAGTTGTTTAAAAGTTGATTTATTGTTCAAACGTGAATTCAGTTATTATTTAATACAAATTTATATACCATGTTGTATGTTGGTGATTGTCTCATGGGTGTCATTTTGGCTCGATCAAGGAGCTGTGCCCGCTCGTGTTTCTTTGGGTAAGTTCTATTCAATGAACAAATATTTGATTTGTATGTTTTTCATAAAATAGTTACTTAACGAAATCATTTAATAATAGAGGAAATCCAATAACCATAATTGATTTGGCTTTGTTGATTTAAACAGGAAACAACTCTAAAAGCTTTTAACTTCAAATAGGGCAAAGTAACTAAAATCGATTTATAGACAATCTGAAATATGTACTTATTTATATTATATTGAATATTGAATATTTTGTGAATAATTTCAACTAAATTTTTTTTTATATTAATAATTATTGAGGTGTGAAGAAATACTGTTTGGATCACATACAATAAAAGACAATTGATTTAACACGAATTGATATTGAAAAAATAAATATTATAACAAAAATGGTTATTTTAGGTGTGACGACATTACTTACAATGGCAACACAGACGTCTGGAATTAACGCTTCGTTACCTCCTGTTTCCTATACAAAAGCAATAGATGTATGGACAGGTGTATGTTTGACATTTGTGTTTGGGGCATTATTAGAATTTGCTTTAGTTAACTACGCATCTAGATCAGATATGCATAGAGAAACAATGAAAAAACAAAGAAGACAATGTGAACTTGAACATGCTGCATCTATGGATGCTACATCCGATCTTATTGACACAGACAGCAATGCTACATTTGCAATGGTAATATACAATAAGAGAGATTTTTGCAATTTATCTATTAACACTAACTCTTTTTGCAAAAAAAGAGACAAAACAAAGCGGGAGTTAGCATTAATGCTATTATACATTGACGTGTGAACTGTAAAAGCTGTCAAAGAAGCTACGCGCTCTAGGCCGGCAACGTCCGTCACGTTCATCCCGTCCGAAATTAAAAGCATTAGATTAGCATTAGTTCTTATAACTATAATTGAGACGAATTGGCTGGTCCAGCCAGTCGAATCGAGACAGGTCCTGTCTCGATTCGAGCTTATCATAAGAACCAATACTTTTAATTTTGGACGGGATGAACGCAACGGACATTTCCAACTTGGTGCGCGTAGAAACTTATGGTAGAGAAATTCGAATTCTCTAAAACATTAGCTAATTATGTATAATAGCTGGTGATTATGCATAACCTTCGAATTAATCAAATATACATATAACCGTACAACTTGAATGCTTGAATCACGTGGCGCATCCACCATAATTTGCCACATTAGTTATAAATATACATTTTGTTGATGTTTCTGATTCCAGAAACCATTAGTACGTCATCCAGGTGATCCGATGAGTTTGGAAAAAGTACGTCAATGTGAAATTCACATGCAGCCAGCACGTCCAAATTGTTGCCGTTCATGGTTATCAAAGTTCCCAACTAGATCCAAACGTATTGATGTTATTTCTCGAATCACATTTCCTTTAGTTTTTGCACTATTTAATGTAATATATTGGTCAACATATTTGTTTCGTGAAGAAGCGGAAGAATCGTAAACATTATAAAAAAGAAATTTTTTTTATAAAACAATGAGAGATAGTTATAAAGTCTTCGTAATTCTTTATTGTTTTGTAATTATATACAATTTTTTTATTAAATATAACGAAATATTAAGTTCGCGTATCCGTTTTTTATATTTAAGTTGTTGTCGCTTTTCTCTGTACATGGGAAAAAGAAAATCGTAATATAAGTTGTACAAATTGGAATTGATAACTTTGGAGTAGCACAACTGGGCGGCTACTTAGGAATACGATGAAGGCTATTTATCAATAGATAAATTTTTTAAATTAACATCAAAGCGGTTCGACGGTTGCTACGAATTTATCGCGTAAAAATGAAATAAAAACCAATCATTCATCCCTATTCGATTGATTTTATTTTTATTTATTAGGACATTTTAAACATTTTCAACATTTCCAACGAAACGATGGTCTAAAATAATTTACACCTACACATAATTTATTGAGTACCTAATCGCAAACATGCGCACAATATGTGTTATATCTACCTGCACACGTTGAAAAATAAATCATAATTGTAAAATGAATTTTTCGACAAAATGACTAAAAACGATTTAACTCAAAAACAATTTTACCATCAACAAATAATCACCTTTATTGCTTCCATTTTTGTTTCATCATCATTGTATACCGTGATTTTTATTAATTTTTTTCTAAAATAAAGCGGAACTCTGTGGATGTATTAAGAAAGAAGAAAGATAGGAACTCTATTTGTAAAATGTATTTTTTTTTTTAATTTTAAAGTAAAATAACGCAATACTATAGAAGTATTTCCAGTCAGTTGTTTGCGTACAGGGTGCTGCCGTATCACAATCGACTAAAATACGTCATTTACATTAACATCGTCAATCGTAAATTTTGTATTGATTTTTGATTGAATTTTTTTAATTGATAATGGTCTCTTGAGAACTTTTCACCAAAAAAAAAGAAGAATGAATGCGACACCGTGTTATTAAAATAGTTTTTACTCTTTTTTATTTTATTATATTGTTATTTTTATTATTATTGTTATATTTTATTACGCATTACCATTATACATCAGGGTGGTATGTGTATATCTGATTTAAGTGATACTGCGTTGTAAATGTAAGTTTTAAAGTATTATAAGTGTAATAAAATTGTAGAATTTATTATTTATTTTATTTTTAATCCTGACAAACAAACTTAATAAATTATCTTACACAGTGCCGGATTTACAATAACTGAGGCTCTAAGCTAAGCATTTTTTTGAGGCTCTTCAAAGAGCAAATTTGTAATTGCATTAGATATAAAAAAGAAACAAAATCCGGTCTTGATTAAAAGAAGTTGAGCGGTTTTAAATAGTGCGGGCGCGGCTTTATATTATTTGGTTACCATAGGAGATATATTTTTTTATAAAAATTTGATTCCATACTTCAACATCAACATAATTTGTGAGTCACCCTAAAAAGATGAAGCCTTAAGCTATAGCTTGTTTAGTTTATTAGTAAATACGGCACTGGTCTTACAGAAATTCAATCTACCTGAAAGTAAAAGCTATTTATATCGCTCGAAATATTTAAAGAAAAGGATACAGGATTACATCGTGTACGGGTTTCCAAAAATAATTTTAAATCATCATTTTTAGTACGGTTATTTTCGTTTTATTTCATAATATAGGACAGAATACAAAATCAATAAATAAAAACTAATGAATCTCCAACAATAAATTACAGTCAACGGCAACGGCGCCCCCGTTTGTCTCGGTTGAAAACTGGCGCTAAGGCGAAACTGGCGGTAAATTGAACATATGCACTCTTATATATGGTACTTTTGAAAAACTATAGGTATCATAGCTAAAACAAGTGACAAGTCTTATTGCAATAAGATATAAAAAATGCAATTAATGAAGGTCTAATCCTTATAGTGAATGTGCCCAAATATCTCTCACTTAAGGAAAAACAAAGATTACGTCATTAAAAAATCATTTTAAAGGGGCAACAGCTAGTATAAGAGATAGCTTGAAGTGTTAATTTTAAGCTGTGGAATTATTCACATGAGCAACCCTATTGCATCGTCTATTCACATTGAATTACCTAACATGTGCATCACACATTATCAATGTTGGTTAAATTTTAGGCCTGGTACCTAACGAGATATGTCGGTGGGCGATATTTGGGCAAATTACTCTAAGTAATTATTAGTCTCTGATAAAATTATACTGGAATGCTGTTGAATTTTGCAATATAATTAATTGTTCAATCACAGAATTGCGGTTGAAGCTCAATGGAGTTTCTATGGTCAAAATTTTCTATTAGACCACCTGTAAATTTTAATTATATTTTTAGTAATTTCAGCTACATTACAGTTCCTCCAAATTTTGCCGCTTTTTTCAGTTCTACTTCTACACTACTTCGCAACTCCGTGCGTGGAAAGCTACTCGAGCACCTTACACAAGTAGCTTGGTGCAGCGATTCGAGCAGTATTATAAAACAATCCTATTGTTACATAATTTTGACAGGTGTTAGAAAAGAAACATGAAAAGATTTCTATTTTAATGGTTAATTTCTTTGCTGCTAAGGCCCACTTCAACGATATCTACCGATTGCCGGGATGTACGAACCAAATATTATTATATGTTTTTTTTTTGTCGAATAATTCCTGAAATAATTTAGGTTATTATCAATCCAATACGTTAGAACGTTAGAAGATAAGGACAACATTATAGATCATTTACTAGTGTGACAAAGAAAATGCTAGAAGCGTTAGTTGTCAAAATTTGTAGCTGTCAAGTGCTACAATGTTGCCAGACTTTCTCCTAATAATAAGGAATATTGTATAGCGCCGCCCTTATTGGTACCAACACTTTCAACAATGTTTTTCAAAATAACACAGAAAAAAAGCTTTTTTGCGCTTTTAGAGAGACGTATAGCTCAAGAGGAACCCTTCATTGACAAGGGCGGACCATTAATTTTCTGGGCCTTGAGCTAACAGTGTTTGCGGGCCTACCTAATCAACCCCAGTTTACTCAAGTTTGGGTTCGTTGCATAACAAAGATTTAAACTTTATCCGAAAATATTTTATACAGTTTATTTTGTCCTAAATTTTTATTTTAAATAGTTTTTATTTATATATTTTTTTTGACAGCGAAGGGGGCTTTTTGATTGAACGGGGCCCTGGACTGTAGCCTATAAAGGTTTATTGTACGTGTAGGTGGAACTTCGGAGTCAAGTAATCACACAGAAATCTATTTCTTAGAACTGTTCTTAAGAGTTTCTTTAACTTCAAAAACTAGTAGTTTTAAGACAAATTCATGTGTAATTAGTAATTGAATTAAATTTTTCGGTGGTGGGGGTGATTTCCTTAAAGTAGGGAATTAAATTTGGCAATTGTTAACGAGTGCGAACTGCGAACTGGCGGATAGAAAACTGAAAATATTAAGAAGGTCGTGTTGCGCGTCTGTGGAGCTAAATTTTTCTTATTCGTCTAACGAGAATTTTTTTATTAATAAATAAATAAAAATATTTGTAAATTTTTTAAATAAATCGTATTAGGTTATCCGAAGAGATTTTATAAAATGAGTACACCAGTAAAAAAAGTACCAATTCATTTACAAGTAAGTAATATTGTATAAGAGAAAAGTCAAGAATAACGCTCCGATAATAATATACTTATATTGTATATGTACAATATATTTATAGTAAATATTGTTGATAAGTAATTATCAAATTTTACGCACGTTTATTATTATCATTGTTATTATTATTATTAATAGTTTAACTTACCGGATGTGTTAAATGGTAGGAAAAACTAACAGGAAATAGGGGAAACGTTTTAGATGTGTCTTCCTTGTATTGATTTTCATTTTCAATCACATTGCTTGTATTTTCCAAAAATTTGATTTGAACAAATCACCGTAAGAATAATTAAAAATTGATTGATTCTTTTATTATAAAACCAAGACCTATTTAAATATTAAATCAATTTTATGAGTACTATGAAGTTTTTAGAAAAAAAATTCTTTTATATGGATGTATCGGAATGGGTCATTTTTTAATGAATTGACTAATGGGAACAGGTAAAAAAATCATCTTTTGATCCCTGTACACAATACGGCACAAGATGTGATTGAAAAGCTATCTTTTAAAATAGGTATTTTGAAATTAAAAATTTTAAAAGCCGGCTTTGGATTCTATCCATAATTAGATACTTTGAGAACTGATCATATGCTTTGTCATTATGACATGATTAAAATTTTATTTCAGATAATTGAATAGATTTTTTTCTAGAATTTTTTCAATTTTCATTATACAGGATGTCCAAAATGGACATTCCCTTAATAGATTTTCAACATGCTTAAATTAAGTTATCCTGTTCAATTGAAATAAAAGTAAAGATATTCTAATGTAATTGTTGGATTGTTTTGGATTTGTTTTGTTCACAAATAAACAATTTTCATACGGTCAATTGAATACCTATAGCAAATTAATTCGACCTTTATTGCGTAAGCTATTGATAATTCAATATTGTATTTGTATCGATTTTAGAGTGCTCAAAATCGTTTGTTAATTAAAAATGGGAAAGTTGTTAATGATGATGAAATAACAGAAAATGATATTTATATTGAAGATGGTATTATAAAACAAATGGGACGTAATTTAATTATACCTGGTGGTACTCGTTTAATCGATGCACGTGGTAAATATGTATTACCAGGTGGTATAGATCCACATACACATTTTGAATTAGAATTTATGGGAACAAAATCAGTTGATGATTTTTATCAAGGAACAAAAGCTGCAGTGGCTGGTGGCACAACTATGATCAGTTAATAAAATTGAATTTAATTAATTTTAAACTAAAAATTAATTGAAAAAAAATTTTGATTGTTTTCAGTTGATTTTGTAATGCCACGCAAAGGTGAATCATTAATAGATGCATTTTATGAATGGCGACAAAGGGCTGATGATAAAGTTTGTTGTGATTATGGTTTACATGTATGTTTAACTGATTGGTCTGAACAAATCAAAAAAGAAATGGAAATTTTATGCAAAGAACATGGCGTCAATTCATTTAAAGCTTTTATGGCATATAGTTTCATGTTAAATGATACTGAATTATATGGTGCATTTGAGACATGTCAAAATTTAGGTGCTATAGCACAAGTACACGCTGAGAATGGTTCTATTATTGCTAAAAATATTGAAAAACTATTAGCTAAAGGTGTGACTGGCCCTGAAGGACATGAATTATCAAGACCTGAAGAAGTTGAAGCTGAAGCTGTTAATCGAGCTTGTGTTATTGCAAAACAGGTAATAATTTAAAGTCACAAAGCTTTCCTTCTTCAAAATCTTCTTTCACTATTCTCTTTTCTCTATTATTTTTGTTGTATTTTTTTTGTTTTATTATCTTCTCAAGGCTTAGTTGTGAGTGGTGTATTTATAGGTAGATTGTCCATTGTATATAGTGCATGTGATGAGCAAATCAGCTGGATTAGCTTTAAAACAAGCATGTGAACACGGTACCCGAGTGTATGGTGAAACTTTAGTAGCAGCATTAGCTACAGATGGTACAAATTATAAACATGAATGTTTTCAACACTCGGCTGGCCACGTTCTAAGTCCTCCTTTAAGACCGGATCCTACGACACCACAATTTTTATTGAACCTGTTAGCACAGTAAGTTAGTTAGTTTTATTTTTTTTTTTTTGTTTTTTTTCTCGATTTAGAATTATTACCTATTTATTTTATGTTACTAACATTTTTGTAATCATGTTTTATTTCATTTATTAACTGTTTGGCTTTGAAATATCTGTTGTTTCGTCTCTTCTTTATTTCTATTCATCTGATTGTTGTTTATACTTTTTTGTTATTTTAAAAGAATGAGCATGTAGTATGAAAATGATTTTAAGTACAGGTGAAAGCACCAATTTATATACTTAATATTACAACTGAAGAATCAGGAAATATAATAAAGGATGCACGTACAAAAGGACAGACCGTATTTGGAGAAGCATTAGCCTGTAATATAGGTCTTGTTGGAGATTCACGTAATGCTAATATGATTACATCACCTGGTATACGATCAAAACCTGAAATACCTACCAGGCTTTTAGAATTTTTAGCATCGTAAGTGTGAATTAACTTTTACTAATGATTTGTAATGCTTTGATATTAATCTACTAATTTTCTGACTTAATTAAACAAAACACAATGGAATTCATATAATTTTTTTATTTATTTTTTTAATTAACAATAATTTTACGTACTTTACATATTTCTTTTTATTAATTTAGGGATGTGTTACAAGTGACCGGCAGCGATAATTGTACATTTAATAAATCACAAAAGGAATTGGGCAAAAATGATTTTTCTAAAATACCGAATGGTGTTAATGGTGTTGAAGATCGTATGTCTGTTATATGGGAGAAGGGTGTACATTCTGGTATTATTGATCCATGTCGTTTTGTCGCAATTACAAGTACAAATGCTGCAAAGATCTTCAATATTTATCCAAGAAAAGGTTGTATTGCTGTCGGTTCAGATGCAGATATTGTTATATGGGATGCAAATAAAACACGAACAATATCAGCATCAACACATCATCAAGCTGTTGATTTCAATATTTTTGAGGTATTTTTTAATAACACAAAAATTTATAAATAAATAATTGTTGAATTAAATTAGGGTATGGTTTGTCATGGTGTACCCGAATATGTTATTATTAATGGTCGTGTTTGTGTTGATGATGGACAATTACGTGTTGTTGAAGGATATGGAAAATTTGTCGAAACACCCGTTTATCCACCATTTGTTTATGATCCAGAAAAGGTTGCTGATCTTAAACCAATTAAAAATGGTACATATGAAGAAGAAATAATACGAAAAAATCTACATAAGGTATTATTAAAAAAATTTAGTTTTATTTATTATTAAAAGTACATTCGATTTGATTTACATAGGTGAGAATTCAAGATACAGCTTGCCCAACACCAACACTGCCAGATTCAGCTGTGAGTACACCATCGTGCCGTGGTGCAAGACCCGAGGGTCAGCGTAATATTCAAGATTCAACATTTTCAATTAGCGGTAACTTTAATAATTTAGGCTGGCGTCCCACTGTTACTACATCTCCCTTAATACTTGTTACGGCGCTGTTTAACTTTAATTTTATTAGAGACGGAAAATGAGCTGCCCAAAAAGGTTGTTTAGCAATATGCGTATTCATGGTTCTCTTTCAGATTAGTCTGTGAGATATGAACTGTTTCGTGGCATCTGCTTCCCGGGACGCGGGACTGCTAGTGCTTAAACCGGGACAGTCCCGGGAAAGTCGGGACAGTTGGTCACCCTAATACATATGTAGGGGTACTTACACGACTTCTATTCGAGAAACGCAAAGATCTTTTATTTTCTTTTGTTCTTCAAAGCACAATTGGTGCCATCAAAATATACGCAGTAGTTTTCTTGTTATAAGGATTTTGTAAATTTCAACCCTTGTAAGTTCTATCCCTTTCACCCCTTCAAGTTGCGAATAGGTGCAATTTCCACCAGAATTAATTTCCATTTGGTCGAACTAAGAATAACAGATTAATAGGAGAACGAAATAGGGAGCGGTGCCCAAAAAGACCTTTCCTTGTTAGTTACGGTTCTGGCGGAAACAACGGTTTGGCGGTTTTCAGACACACCGGTGAAACCGTCGTCGTATTCAATACATATAATCAAATAGAGACCTTCACTCGTACGTTGGCACGGCTGCCGGCCATCGGGAGTAATGTTTCCTTATCAACGTTTTCATACACACCGGAATTGCCGTCGCCGGCGAGAGGTTTGTGGAACATATGTTTCTTTAGTCACTAAGAAAATCAAAGTGATCGCCAACGACGACAATGCTGGTGAGTATCTAAAGCATGCAATTGGTGTGTCTGAAAACGGTTTTACTATCTATCGAACTAACGAAAAATTAAAATATTTCAAAGAGTGGGAAAAAGAAAGAAACATTCTAAATAAAGTTGTAATAACGTTTGGGAAAAAAAAGATTTGAACAGTGGGATGTTCTTCAATCGGGCAAAATCAATTTTTTATTAAAAATCTGTTATTTCAGAGGAACTTGACGTTGAACGAAAGTCTTGTATTCGTGTCAGAAATCCACCGGGTGGTAAATCATCAGGATTTTGGTAATAAAATCACAAATAGTTCTCTAAAGTGCTTTATGTTTTGAATTTTTGTTTCAAATAAAATAGGAAAAGATGTACCAAAGTATGTATAATCTTCCAATCATTTTAGGATAGAGTTATGTATTGTTTTAGGTTCTTGTTCATTATTATTATTATTATGATTATTATTATTTGAATAAAATCAAAAATTGTTAATTGACAGTTTTATAAGTTTATAATTTAAAATGAGAATATGATTTATAGTTGTTGTGTATTAAAATGTATTGGAAGAGTTTATTCGTAATTATGTAATACGATCAATGTTGTAATGTGAATGATGTTTTTCTAAAGCAATTTTTTCTATAATTCATAACATAGATAACGAACAGAATGATTTATTAATAAACATTAAATTTATACATTGGGAATTAGAAATAAATAACAATTAAACATTTATAAGTTTGCACGATTCAAAATTTAATTTTGCATATGTGTATAATCATGCGTTTAATTTTCTAATTTATTTTAACATTGTATCAAGGAATTTTATCAAATAAAGTACCTAAGTAACCCTCTTTATTTGTTTTATTATTTATTAAAATTCAAGCTTCTACTCGTATCTTATTATAAAGAACTAATAAAATTGATGAAAATTTTCAATTATACAGATTCCAGCATTTGAAATAGAAATACAGTCAACCTCCGGTTCGGCGCCACCTTCGCCTAAATGTCCCCATTCACTGCCAGATCAGGATCTGGAGATCCGATCTGCCGATTGGAACTGATTCACCACATATACGCAGATCGTGTCAAAAGATAAGAGAAGATGGTTCTGTGATCGAAAAAAGATTTAACTATTCTTAGCAGATTGTCGTAAATGAAATTTATGAAAAAAATAAATAGTTGATTTGAAGAACTGTCTAAAAATGGATGAAGTGTGTTTCCGGAAATTATGAAATTTTTCTTATTACAATATGAATTACTTCGTCTTATATTCCACAAACAAGAGAACTTTTGATGAATCCGGGTTGATTCCATGAATGAGTCATTGTAAGTTGAATTTACCACTACATAGTGTCCCCATCTTATTTCATGAAGCTTTCTCAAGGTTTATGTCAGTTGAAAACCGATCAAGCTTTTACCAGCTATCTATTATTTTACTGAAAATGTGTTCATTTTCGATGTTCCGCAGTATTCATTTTCAATTTGGCATATTCTATATCAAAATTTTCTCATTAAAACATGTAGACGGTGTTTTAGATTTCTAGTGTTTCAGTTGTTTCTGAGCTTTCCTTTTAGACAATTACAGAAATCAGCAAATTCATATCGATCACAGTAGAACATCTCAAGAGTAGATGGCAGTTACTTCTATAGATTTTCCAAAATAATTCCAGAATATTTGTTTTTATTAAAGATTTTAGCGGTTAATCAATGGAAATGTATCAAAATATTTTTTTTAACTAAAATAATTTGGTACGATAACCACGCCCAAATAAAACGAATTGTATTCATTATTTACTTATTAAAATTTCGTTGACTAAGCTTTTTTAGCAATATTTTATGTAAAAATAGTTGAGACCAAAGAAAACTTTCTATACAGATCAGTCTTAGTTTTCTGATAATTTCTAAATTATTATTGAAGTGCTTTTTTAAATATAGATTTTCATTAGAGCTTCCTTAGTTAGAGTCGCTAAGATTTTAACGAGGTATTATTATAAGTCTATAATAAAATAATTATGATGCTTTCATTTAGTCACTTCTGTAATTCAACAACTTGGTCTTTACAAGATATCCTATTATAATCAAAACATTTCGATTGAACTAAATAGATAAAGGATGTATTAATTTTATGTTATTCACCCAATAAAAAAGGTTTATTATTTATTGTAGTCTGGAATTTAATTTGAATTAATTATTTTATAGTTTGACAGGTTTTAGTCGCCGATTCTATTAAAACTTGAGTTTTAATGATTGTTTAAATAAACAGATTTGAATTGTTGATTTTGTATGTTATGTAAATTATGAACGCAACTAGTGGACCTGCAAGTAATTAATGGAAAGGTGCATCTGATCTGTTTTGTTCTATTTTGTGTGTACAGGCAAATATGTTTATCTAAATTTACAAAATTGATGAAATTATTAACGAGGTACAGAGGTACAGAGGTACAGAATTATAATCACATATATACGAGTACATACCTACATGTATGTTGGTTTAATAATTTAGTACACTGCCCTAACATAAACGATATTTCTATATAAATGTCGTCATCAGTAGTATTATATACTTATATAGGCGAAAGGCACCTAATGTGGACCGGCTCTTAAATTGAACCACGTCCTTATTTCAATTCCAGATTCCAGTTTATTGTGATAAACTCATCCATAGATTAAAACGTAAGAATGCTCACTAATTATTTTTTGAGCTGTTATCGATTAGGTTACCATTTTACAGCTTCTCATTGCTAACGAATCTTAACGTACTTCTAATTAGAGTCAAAATCTGTAACAGATTTCGAACGTACTTTCAACTATCATAAAATCTAATCGATTCTAACAAACTATAATAATTCTTATTGTTTATTTTCTACAAATATCTAACCGTTTTCAACGATCTTTTGATCGTTTTTTCTTATATGAACATATACTCCTATATGTTTATCTATGATTAATTATTTCTCATGTTGAATATAAAAAATATTTAAACTTTCCGAATGCAGTATGAAATTTTAATCAACTCTACGTTATTGTTATTATTATTGTTCTTAGTTGTTATTAAAAATGGATAAAATTATAGCATAGATACGAAACTACCAGACATAAACTATTAAAGGAAAGCTATTCTGGAGTCAAGCCAACGAGCGATTTTATTCCATTATTTTCTTTTTTTTATTATTATTGTACGTGCTATTTCTAAACGTGAGTTTTGACGGTTTTTCCCTCATCACCCTTTCAGCACGAACGCGAATATCTTTTTTTCAGAAGGGACGGATATTATCGTCCCCAATAGCAGTACAAGTCGGTGACGCTTGACATAAATTAATTATGAAAACTAGTAAATAAAATTAATATTGTCGAAAAATAAACAGCAGATTGTATTATTTTTTTGTGTGCACCTATAAAACAGGAAATTTGTGTGGAACTTTGCTATAAACACGCGAACTTTAATAAAATTATTTCCTACTTATTGTTAGAGAAATGAATTTTTTACAAACATTTTGTGATTTTAGCCATCTTCAGTGGTTTTGTTCAAATATGAATAGCTATTTTTTATTCTAAAAATTCATTATTAGGTAAACATTCCTTTAGGAACTGATAAATAAAACTTTAGCATAATTAAAGTTTGTGCAACGAAAATTTTCATTCAACGTGAAGAACTGTAAACTTGTTGGAATACAAGTAGAGAAAGAGTATTGTTGTTAAAATAATTTTAGTTAATCTACAATATTTTCTATTATTTCCAGTTAATGATCGAGTAATAAAAAATGCTACCTCCTATGAGGTCCTAAAGCCGTATCCTGACGCTCAATGAATTTGCTCCAACCACCTAGTTCAGTGATCCCGCTACAATTCTCACTGAGCAAGTGAAGCGTCCACATGATTCCAGTATACCTGTGTAGGGTAAAGTCGGGAGAGATGGTGAAGGGGGACAGATGGTGAACTCGACGATTTTCGCGTATTTGGCGGT
>JAZBHA010000984.1:0-34573 GCA_037464855.1 Iselma pallidipennis | reverse complement strand
GTGGTTGAGTTATTATACCGTATTTTACCAACGTAATAATAATTTCTTGTCATTTCGATGCATTGTAGTCCGGAAATTTTTAAAATACGTTAGTGACAAACGGTAATTTCGTCTGCGAGACTCTTTAGATTTCTAGTGGATTTTGATGTTTAAGCAATGTTGCCAACGTAATGTTTACGTTTTATGAGTGATAAAGTTCAAAGTTTTTTTTTTAACATTTCTTCACAATTTATTAAGAAAAACGAGCAATTTTAATTCGACAATAAGACTAAACTGTGATAAGACCCTAATTTTAATCAGTTTTATTGTAGAAAATTAGATTTCTTCAGCACAAACTTTTGGCGGGAAATTTGAAATAATGTCATTACGTTCTCAAGTGATCCAGCTATACAAAACCGTATTTCTATTTAATATTATTGGTGTAATTATTATTAATTTTTAATCATTTTCTAGTTATTACATTTGGGTAAAGATTATCCGACCGGTTATGAATTGTTCCGTAAACGTTTACATAATGCCTTCTTAAAAAATCGAGACGAGAAAGATCCAGAAAAAATCAAAAAAATGATTGCACATGGACAATATGTTGTAAAAGAATTAGAAGCTTTATATATGTTGAAAAAATATCGAACATTAAAACGACGTTATGATAATAGAGATTGATAAGAAGTTAGTTGAGAACTAAAAAAAGAGAGTAATATAGAAGAAAAGACATGATCAACAGAATGAGTGATATGATTTATTATGCAATATTTTTTGTTTTGTTATTAATAGTTATTAATTTTGTATTAATTCTGTTTCATCTACGTTTAACAAGAGCAAGGTTGCCACATTTTATTTTAATTAATCAATTAATAATAATAATAATAATATTGTTCTTTATATAACATTGAAAAATTAACTATACAATTTTTATATAATTAATAAATAATTAATAATAATAAAGTGCTATATTATGCTAAAAATCTATGGTCAAAGAAAGCTGTTTACATTCACCTTTTACAAAGGAGATCTCTTATCAATTCTTATTATTTTATTTTTTGTTTTGTTTGATAAATAACTAAAAACTATAACGACAATTTACAGCCCTATAGATATATTATGTCATTTTATTACCACCCCATTAAGCTAGTGCAAACTACATATCTCTCAACAATTTTATCCCATACAGGGCCATTCAAAACGACGATTTCGTTTTAAATGACCCTATACAGATAGTACATTCACTAGACAGTACCTTGCAGTTTCAATTGTTGTGATAACAACTGAAAATTCATGACACTCTATAAAGATAGATATAAGTGATAACGAGAAATTCATCACTCATTTGTTTCAACGATATTTTTTTGTCTCGACTACATAAGATTCTTCTTCCTAGTCAGCTTTTGGGCCCTTTATTATAATATAATGGTGTTTATATTAATTAAGGAATGCAAGACACAATCAAAACAGAGATGATGTAAAGGGCAAGGGATACAAGTTAATATTTTCTTTTACATTATAGTATTTTTATACACAACATTGTAACACTATTTATAGGTATAATATGTACAAGAAAGAAAAGGAAGAATATCAGTTGTGTATGTGTGTGTGTTTCTTTCTTTCTCATGAGTAACATCAACAAATTCTTTCATTTTTTTTTTCGAAGGGTTAAATCGAAGAATTTTGTTCTTAGAATGGAAAAAACCAAAACCCTTGAATGGGACTGCTACTTCGGTGGGAAATTGCATCACTCTCTCCACCAAATGATTTTGGCGGGAAACTTTCCCGCCAAAATCAATTTCCCAACGAAGTGGTGGAGATGCACAAGCCCCATTATGTAGATTATTTTCAACAATAATTAAACCTCCTTCACACCAATGCGTCACTTTCGCTATCAGAGCGACAGCGAATTTCAGGATATCCGAGTCTGTTGCGGAATTTTCGCTTCGATGTGACCACTAACATCTACCACAATGGACTCATATATCATGAGGTGTTTGCTGGCACCATAGTAGCGAAAATTACGCATTGGTGTGCGAATGGCTTAAGGAAATGAAAAATTTTGTGCTTAATTTAATGAGGATCTTCATACCAACGTCTGATAGGAAATAGTCGTGGTCGTAGAGATCCGAAATATTTCATATCAGTCTGGGAATCCCCCCGAAAATGTAAGCAAGTAGTTTTTAGGGGATCCACTCTCATACTACGACCACAATTGTTGTAATTGTCGTTATAGCGACAAATATTTAACGCGCTTGCTATTGAAGATCCCAAAATCGTTTTTCAAATCACTACAAACTACTTAAATATCTATTGTCTCTGAATCTGATCTAATCATCTATGATAGGTATTTTGTGTTTGTCTAAATGTATTTTATTAATTTTTTTATTTTTGGTTTCGATAATTTGAACTCAAGAAAATGAAAATTTGGAAGAAGTAGAAGGCGATCTATTTACAGAAAAAAGTAATGATTCGTTGAAGGCAAGCTGGAGTAACCGTTTACTTTTTTGTTTTGTTTTTTTCGTGTGTAGATTCCAAGGATTAGTCAAAAATGCCCAAAAACCAAAATTAACAACATCTATAGGTTACTCGCAAGAGATTTGTTCATAAGTATGGTTATTATTTTTATAAAATATATATAGATACGGACATCTATGATGTTACAAACATACATTTATAACCATTTTTTTTTTTGGAATTTTTTCTTTTATTTATATTCATGCTAAACGAAACCAATATCTTTAATGAGTAAATTTATAAGAATTATTATTATCATATTTTTTTTGGGGGGTAAAATTTTCCGATAAACTTGTCTACCTTAATCATAATAATAATAATAATAATATTAATAATAGCAGTAATAATCAGCGTTGTTAAGTCGTAAGCTTTCTGTCTGCATTATTCCTTCTGGGTAGTAATTCCTTTTAATTCCTGTTATTCATTTAGTCCTTTTTCTCATCTTCAGGATCTTTTAATGTATGCCATTGGGCAATAGGTCGACGTGGTGATGCCAGCATATCAGACCAATGACGCAATTCTGTACCGCTTGCATTATAACCCAAGACAACTTTACCGATTGGTTCTGATGTACCGATTCTATCATAATCCACGACAGTCACCACCAAATTCACTTTCTATATTGAAAAATCGAAAATTTGAATCAAACATTACGTGGGCAAAGGAAAAACACAACTGGGTACTGACCTGGATCTGTTCAAAAGGTACTTCAAATGTGAACGATTCATTATAATATGGATTCAAAGTGCATTTCTTGATACTTGTCTTCTTCTTCTTCAATCGTTTACCGTTTTGCATCAAAGCAATCTTCACGTAAGGATCTTAAAAGCATTACGGGAGAAAATTAGCGAATAATTTTAAAATACTGAGGGTATTCACAAATGCGCTCTTATTTCTACAAGACCTCGTATTTACACGATTTCAGTAGGTGGGGGAAATAGCCAAGGTCTCGTATATATAAGAGTAGCGTTGAGGCATGTTTTTTCAACTTCGTATCTTTAACAGCTGTAAACAAATGCAACTGACTCTTATCAGTTGGTGCGTTCACAAGTCTTAGATGTAGTGTCTGGTATTTATACGAACGGGTATAAATACAAGGCAATAGCAAGTTCATGTGAATACCCTTACTGTTTTTGTTTCGGTCAGACAAGTACATGCCAACTGCGCGACCAAGATCTAACAGAATTTCTGTCTCACTTTTTGCCGATAGATTGTCGTGCAGTTGGAATGCACCCCATTATTTTCCTTTTCACACACTTACCAGATAAGCCGCCAACGTCCATTTTTTTCAAATTCTTAGCTTCCAAGATAACAACAGTTAATTTACCAGCTGTTGGTACATATCGTAATGAGAAACAAATATCTCCCAACTTGTTTTCCTGTAATTTATTTATAAAACAATAGAGTGAATAGAAGAATCCTTTTAATAATAATAATAATAATACTAATTGCTATAAATATCTGTCGTTCATTTGAAAATCAATCTAAAATGCCATGATATCTGATCTAATCTAAAGATTAGGACATACGTCGTTCATCATGGCACTAGATTGATTTGTTTTTTAAAATTTGGATTAAATTAAAGAATAACATGATCAAGAACTTAATCGAAAAGTGTTATTTCTTTTTAATGACATCGGTTTTGTTTTTGTTAAATTATTCTACAAAAGGACTGGAAATTAAACAGATATAAAGGAGAGACAAGAGAGAGAGCTAGAGAGAAAGATAAAGAAATAGAAAAGGGAAATTACATAATTTAAAAGTTTGCTGGTTGAGTTTAACGAAAAAAAAATGGTTTGAAATAAACAGGAAATTGAGGAAAACTTAAGAAAAAAGAACCAGTCTGTAATTGTTGTGTTGTTGTGAAATTGATGAAGTCTTCTTCTAAACACCCAGCTCAAACCAACTTGTTGTTTCATAAGAAAGAAAAGCTTAAAAAATTCTAACACAGTACACAGGGTTTCTCCTTTTTTTTTTGGTTTCATTTCATTTCAAAAGGAAAAAGTCCATATATGTATATCTAAATCTAATAAATTTGAATGAATAATCGTACTGGAAATTTACATAAAAAAGTGGAAAATTCAAAAAAAATACCTTAAGTAGTGAGACAGACATCAAGACTGGTAGGGGGTTCCATTTAATCAAAATCAATAAATAAATAAATAATAACTGAAATTGTTATCAAAAAATGTACTGTGCTGTGTTTTTAAGAGAAAAATATCCAACTAACTATGGTGCTGGCATGCTTATATGTATGTATAGTTGATTTTATTATAATTTTTATACATGACAAACTGAAAAATTCTTGTCGAATTGAAGGAAATTATGATAATTCAAAGTTGGAGGTCTCCATCATAGGGAAAAGTGTATGGAGTTCGATGCAAATGTAGCGAACCGGTTTCGGGCACCAGATACCCATCATCAGCATTATTTCTTTCGCTAAATATTGATTGATGATGACTACCTGATAGTCGAAACCAGTTCGCCGAATGTAAGATTTTAAAAATAAATTGCACAGAACTCAATTCACTTTCCCTTTAATTTAATTTATTCGTTTTTGTAATTATGTATGAAATAATAATAATAATAATAATAGTAATAATAACAGTTACCAGCCAGATGCAGATGCCAACAAAAGGAATCATCATGCATATGCAGAAATATTTGTTGGTTTTTGTAAAAGTCTCTTGTTTTATTTATTTATTTTTTTCGGAGAAAAGGAATAAAAACAGGTGAGGTTCAATTATGGTATGTTTTGGACGTAATTGAGGTGTATTTTTTGATAATAAGATAATAAGAAAGAGATGAATAGATATAATAAAAATAGAGAACAATAGAGAGAAACTTATAAGTAAAAATCGAGGAAAAGCAGTGATAAATTCCCTGTTTTGTCAAAGATTTTCGAATTGGAATTGTTTCACCGCCTTTTTTGTGTATGGTGTTCGAAAACTTATCACCTATATCGTCATTTAGATAAAAAACATCAATCTAGAGCAGTGTTTCTCAAACTTTTCAAATCACTTGTAAGCGGTGCTTTCCTAGTTTCGCGGAGCATCTTTGCACCGGTTGACAACAGGGCCGGGCCGGTCAATTGTGGCGCCTGAGACAAGTCTCAAAAACGGCGCCTTTTAAAACTTTGTATCTTTAGCATGTCTTAAAAACGATGTTTTTTTTTATATAGGATATCTTATTTGGGCGCCTATTCCAATTCGGCGCCTGAGGCGGCCGCCTCGCCGCCTCATCTATGGGCCCGGCCCTGGTTGAGAAACACTGATTTTGGTTTTTTTCTCTAAATGACTTTCATTCAGAGTAAGCTTTGATAATTCTGAGCCTATTTTGAATGAAAATACCTTTGATGGTCCTGTACGACGTTTCATAAAATCGATTTTTTTTTTAAAATGAAACGTGCTTACAACTTCAACTAAAAAAAGTGGAATACTAGAAGAAAGAAGCAAATAATGAATGACATAAAATTTACTTATCATTTTCAGTTCATTAGTGTTTTTGCTTCTTACTGCAAAATTGATTGAATTCGTGTCGGCGTTTTTTTTTTTTTATTATTTGGTGGAGATTACAAAGAACAAGATTTGTGGTAAAATTCCAACAAATCTTCTTCTTTCATAATTGTTTCATTTGTTCATTTTAAATGATGAAAAATACTTACGTGAACGAAATTTGTTTGTTTGGAAGCATCATGCATTTATTTGAGCGCGGTCGGCACAACCATACACAGCGCAGCATACCAAAAAGCAGAGCAGAGAATTTTTTTTTAAGGGAAAAAGAGAAAAAACAAATTTACGTCAATAACAATCCAATTTTGGTAGTTTTTTGTTTTTTTGTGTTGTAAATTTTGAAGAATATAGTCTCGATCAACATTGCTTCCGTCGGCCAAAGATTCTCGTTTTTATCAAACAAATTGTTAATAATCATAAGACAATAATATAATAATAATAATAATAAAAAACTAGCAGAGAAAATCTCAACAATGACAAAGACTACTGGTCCCAATTTCTAAAGTTAAAAATGAAATAAATAATGGCAGAATTCATTTAACTTTAGATTTTCCAACTCTACGGGTACAAACTTTGGAATCGTCATTCTGTATTTCTCTTTTCCTAGTCTTTGGACTGAATGAATCAAAACTCCTTATGATTTTGTACCGATAGAATTGTGGGTTTTTTGCAAATATCCCAAAAAATGAAAGTATCAAGAGTGTGCTATAATAATAATAATAATAATAATAATATAAATAGTAGTAATAAATCTTCAGTTGTAAACTTGTGCAAGCATCCAATGGTCCGAACTGGGTGTGAAAAAATCCGATTGAAGCAAGGACCGGACTATATAAGAAACTATTTTACAAGAAAAAATGTATGAAAACAATGATATCACCTGGCCACCTTCGCCTTCAACACTTTGTAGTTCACGCCATTCTTCAATCGTTTGTGCTAAATCAATTTGACATAATGGTACTTTAACTTCACCAATTTGATCGTGTTTTGAGAAACGATCGAAATCGAAAATTGCAAAAACCAATGTTTTATTCATTGCATCAGCATATGGCATACTCTGTAAATTTTTTTTTTTTCAAATAAAAACCTAAATTTTTGAAGAAATCTCAATAAAAACCTTAAAGACAAATGTTTCATTAAACACAGGATTCAGTGTCTTCCGATGGACTTTCGTTTCAAATTTCTTCTTCTTGTCTGGCAACAAGTACACTTTTACATATGGGTCGGATGTGCCACCCATATCCAAAGCCGGAAGCTCTTCAGCTTGAATCACCGTGACGGATAAACTGTTTTGATTGAAATCGTATTCAAGCTATTTTTCGAGAAAAAACTAATTATTTGCTGGGAAAAAAATGAAAAACGATAAACAAAACCTTGTATTGGAGTTTGCCGAGCTTTTGGACTTCTGGTTTTTCGCCATCATCCGGTTCTTCAGCATTCTCGGTCAATTCATCCATATCCGGCTGGACTTTTTCCTTATAAGATGAACCAAGTAATTGGACTGATTTCAAATCAACACCTTTCATGCCTTTTTTGCCATCTTTTGCACGCCGTTTACGGAAACAACGACGTATACAACAGAAACAGATGCCCAAAATGACTGCACAAATAACTGAAATTTTTATCTCGTTTAGTTGATTTTGTTCCCTTTCAATAAAAGTCAATTTTTTTACCAATTCCGATAGAAATTACCATCCATGGTTTCATGCCGATCCTTTCACCAACAACATCAGCCGTATTTGTTAACGTTTTTATAATACCAGCTGTGGGGGCTGCTGTTGTTTCTGCTGGCGCCCCTGTCGTAACTTCTATCAATGAAATTGAGAAAAAAAACACCCTTTAAAAACACGTAATTGGTGATAATAAATAGAAGCCGTGAGTTTAAAGCCTTGTAATTATTTTGATAAGAGCTTAACTATAAATCTCCTAATTAATGGATTTTGAGTTAATTCCATGAGACTCACGTAATTCAGGCAAGGTCGGTCCTGGTGTAGGAGGTGGTGGTGGATTATTTTGTCGAAAATGTGATAATATTGTTGTTGTTCCGTCTGATTGCGGTACTGCCCCCAGTGATTGTTGTGGCAGTTGTTGCTGTTGTTGTTGTGGAACTGCTGGAATTTCTACATTACTTAATGGACTCGGTGAGACTGCTGGAGGCAGTCCAGTTTCACCAACAGCTTCTCGTTTGATTAATAACTTCATTACTGATGGTGGATACATGACTTCCTATAAAAACAAAAAAATAACAGGTCCCGGATATTTGGCTTTCCTGTATCGATAAAGACGTCAACTAAAGGGATAAAGCTATTCACGGATCAGTATCAATTATGATGTGTCCTCAAAAAACAAAGAAGAACGAACAAAGTTAGTTCTTGGGAATAATTGTCTCTTGGTTTCAGGATGAGTGTCGTATTTCAGGACATTTCAGCTCAAATGCCCACTTCATGTGACCTTTGCAAAATGATAATCTCGAAATGTTACAAATGGAACAAGTCGGAATAATTTAACGAGAGGAAAAACGCAAAAACCGAGTGTTTATTGGTAATAATAAAATCATTAATTGTGCCCACTGTTTTCATAGAACGAGACTTGATCTATTTTTAGAGGGTTGAAATAAATACGACGAACTTTCCTCGACAATAATAATAATAATCAATAAGTAGGAATTTTGCAAATTTTTGTCTTGATTTTCCAACAAAATATTAAGAAAATCAATGGATTTGTCTGTACGGATTGATTTAAAACAAGAAATGTTACACAGGATAATAGCAAAATCTTGTTCTATCATCAACTGAAAGATGTTTCACTTACCTGAAAGCTTTCTTAGAAACAGTTAGAAATACTAAAATTTTCGTTTCAACAAGAAAATTTCATGAAAGACAAAAATTCGTACACTTTCAAGACAGATACGAATCCATAATGGATCGTTTTTTTGGATTTTATTCTAATTTATATATTTCGTCAATTATCCTGGCCGCACTCAACACAATCCTGTTTAAGGATAACACACAAGTTGGTTGGCAAACAGCCTTTACTACTGCAAGATGGCTGTCGACAGCACCCCTTGATAAAATCGATAATATAAAAGTTTTCCATTATACGCAAACTCTCCTATCCTGGAATTCAACTATTTAGCGCATGGATAGATATTTTCCGATTTCCATTTAACAGACAAACACACAAAAATCAAAATTTCCATCAAATCAGGTGCCAAAAAATTAGAGAAGAGACATAATTTTGGACAAAAAGCTAATAAACAATAAAGGATTTCGATTAGAGACACTGATTAGGACAGGATATCTGAGCCTGACAGTTTCATAAATTTCCAATAAGTTACATTGGGGATTACAGGAGACAGATTTTCAACGAGATATACGTATGTGGGTGGATGATTTTTTTCTACATTTTCCCTCTATTAAAAGAAAATTTATTAGAGTATGAAATGTAAGAAGTGGTTTTTATTGATCATTTACTTGAACCAAATTCGGACAAACTCAATTCATGCCAAGAAATCTTAAAAAAAGCTCCAGGATAACGTGTAATCTCATGTTGCCGATAGGACCAAAATAAAGCTTAATTATTTAATTAATATTAATTACAACCCTGGCAATCCCTAATGGAATATTTGTATGTATGATAAGGACGTAGGAAAGTAGACAAGCAAATTTTGGCGCCTCTAGGCAGTGGCGAAACTTCAAATTTGAGGCACGGAGGCAGAGTTTTGTAATGGGCCCCTTCCCTATACAGGGTGTAATTAAAGTCCCTCACAATATTGAAACCTCATTATCCCTATGAGGAATCGAGTACAATAAGAATTATGTAAGGGATTTCAATGACACAATGTATACGCATATATGCGGGTTTGTGTGTAACACATAATGAGGGTATTCACATGTCCCTGCTATTGCCTTGTATTTGTACTCGTTCGTATAAATACCAGACACTTATATCTATAACTTGTGAACGCCCCAACTGATAAGAGAGAGAAGGCACGCATGTCAGTTGCATTTGTTCACAAATACGAAGTTGAAAAAACATGTCTCAACGCTACTCTCAAATACGAGACGTTAGCTATTTCCCCCACCTACTGGAATCGTGTAAATACGAGGTCTCGTAGAAATACAAGGGCATATGTGAATACCCTCAATATGTTTTAATCCACTTCTTAAGTCAAGTGGGTCTGGTGGGCAAGTGCCTCTGTGCCTCACGGTAGTTATGTCACGGCCTCTAGGCACAGTCCCGGACCTAGATATTTGGGAACGCGAAACTCAGTGATGTACACTAAAAAACGTTTGAGCTTTACGGTAAGTTACCACTGCCCATGTAATTGCTTAGCGGGTTTTGAGTTCCTGGAGCCAGCTCTGGCGATCTCCTGGACCATAGACAGGACTACCAGAAAACCTTAAAATTGCAAATGAATTATTCTGATTTATTGTTAATGCAACAGACAAGAGTAGACTTCAATGAACGTTTTGTATTTAAATTATTTGATTTCTATTTAATTAGAAATTAATATTCGAAATACGTCTCTTTCCTAATTACATAAATACGCTTGCCGATAATAGACAAGGTTTAACAATTTGAAAATAGTCCGTTTGTCCTTCATTATTCGAAATTACTCAATCTATTGAGAATTTTGGTATTATATGATGCATCAAGAATAATTGCCAATAATCCGCACCTCTTCCAATTACTGCAACAATGCAGAATTCTGTAACTTTTTTAATAATTTTCGTATTAACAACATTATTTTTTATAAGTGAATTAGTCGTAAATCAAATCGTACATTCAACAATTCTATCAGTGAATTGTTATCAAACATTCTCAAATACATTAATAATATTTGGATACTTTACAACAAAAACTGTAAGTAAATATTTTGATTTGAATTTGAATTCGGCAATTTATTGATTTGTTTAGAAATTTCAGCATAAAATAGTGAGAATCAATCGAGAAAATACGTTTGGCTGGGCTAGAATTAATATATTTTTGAATTTAATCAATTCAATTTTGTCAATATCTCTACATTTCTGTTTAATGCTTGATATAATACAGGATTTATTTCATGATCACTGTAAAACTGAAATTTATTCACCAATCTTTTTATTGTCTATTGGAATTGTTAGTTTATTAATAAATTTTCTAGCACTTCTATTAATTGGTGGTTATCAGTTTCAACAAAAACGTAATAACAATAAAATTTGTAGTTTTCTTCAAGATATTTCCAGTTGTTGTTTTATGATAATCGGAGCTTTATTTGTGCGATATTGGGATAACGAGAATCTACATAAATATATAGATCCGGTTATAACGACAATTTCTTCAATATTTCTAATAAGTTTCAATTTACCGACTTGTAAGTTTTCGATTAATAATCTTTTTTTTTTAATTAAAGAGTTGTATTTTTAGTAATTCAGTCATGTTTAATTTTATTACAAGCTATACCAGAATCTATCGATTATGAAAATCTTCAAAAAGAATTAATTGGCAATTTTCCAAATATTCTAAATATTCATGATCTACACATATGGCATTTAACAATAAATAAAATCGTATTAACAATTCATATAATCTTTCAAGACCCGATTGATACGAAAACGTTGATAAATATCGAGATGTTTTTCAAAAAGTATGGAATTTCACAAATTACAATACAACCGGAATTTTGTAATCAGAAAGAGATTATAGAAGAAAAACCATGTCAAAATTGTGTGTGATTTAGTTTTTTTTTTAAATGAAAATTGAACAAATTAGCAGTACACACAAAAAATTTTAGTTTCACAGAAAAAACTAAAACATTAAAATAAAATTATTGAGAAAAAAAACACGACTTTTTCCTGATTGTAATCAAACAGGAAATTACCCTCTTAAATGTACGTCCTGTTTCCCCAGTCAATTAATGCGCTAATGTTACATCAGATCATATATAAAACATTGAAATTTTTTGGATATCATCTCATACCAATTTTGAACAAATAAAAATGATACAGAAATGGTTAATAATTTTCTTACCAGTTTTTGTAAATCATCTCCATATCTCTCAGGCTTGTGTAAGTTATTTCTTATTTGCTTCTAATCTATGTATTTAAGAGTTTATTTTAATAATTTAGAATGGCTATAGTCTGAAAGTTAATAAAATTGCGAATTGTGTGGATAATAGTGTTATAAAAATTGACAATGGTGGTGCTATATTGGATAAAGATTGTAATCTAATTTTACAAGGTTGTCTGATAACTAAAGGTTTTAAAACAGCCAAAGGGAAATATTCATTAAAGAAAGCACCATTGCCAGCAATCGAAGGTGATTTAGATTTTTGTGAAGCCTCATCAAATCTCAAAGAACCACAATTGGACAATTTGGCAAAAATGTATAATGTACCGAGAAATTGCCCCATTCCAAAGGTACTAATAGTTACTTTAATTTACCCTTCCTTTTTTTGATTTCTCTTTAATTTAGGGAAAAGTTTGTGGCGCCCCAGACAAAAAAATCAACATAAGCAAATACAAGAACCAATTAGGCATTGGATTAGGTACAGCTGAGTTGCGTTTCGAAGTGGAACATGATTCCGGACCAACTTGTATTGAGATGAGTACAACAATCAGTAGATCCCGTTCTAGAGGAAAATAGTCCAATTTTATTTGCAGAATTATTGTAAAGGATCTTATGGAAATAAACGGTTTTAATTCAATTATAATAATAAAATTATTTGTACTAAAAACAATATATTTATTGTAACTCCATTTTTAAAAGCACACATTTTATATGTAAAATAGACATAATTCTACAAATTATTACAAAAAAAAAGAAAGAACGAAAAAAATTGGGGAAAAATATAGAATCAATTTGTCACCTTACCTTGCTAAGCAAAGCTGTATACATAAAAATTCTTGGTATATATTTATATAGAAGAAAATATTGCAAATTAAAGCATTTTTCTTAGAAATTTTGAAGTCGATCAATCTCGTTTTCCAATAAATTAATTAATGCAAACACTGGCTTTTGCTGACGGTAGGAGAAAAAGGCAGACAATTCTTCCTTGTGCTCCAGTCAATTATTTTTTTCTTTTTTTGTTAACTCTTTTCTTTTCAATATTAATCACATCATAGGTAATATATTACTATACATTTAAAATATTACGATAATGTGCAAACTACATGAAATATAATATAATTTCTTTTCTTATATATATTATATAATTATCATAAATTATATATAAAAAAAATGTAGAAGAGACGAAGAAGAAAAGGGCGAAGACTGAACCATGTGTTCTAGTCATTTGTCAGGTAAAAGCGTACAGAAAACAGTAGTAGTTTAATGGAATAGTATGGATTAACTGAAAAATTTAATACAAATAATAATTACATCTCTTATCAATTCAATAAAAAAAAAACTTACTTTTTCTTAAGAGTAAAAAAGCTGCGTCGTTTAGAATCCTCTTTCTGTGCAGATGCTGGTAATGTTTGTGAACGTGATGGACCTGATGAATCAGTATCAGCATGAGCATTAATACGTGATATCCAATTATTCATTTCTGTATCATCATGAGCTTGGAACAAGAATTCAGCACCGCTGTCCAATCTAAAAATTCCATTTTTTAATTAAAATTGAATTCCTTTCAAACAAAAATATCTTACTTCAATCTGAACACATGTTTCTTCTTCTTGTAATCTTGTGCAATTGAAGCATTAGCTTTATGTAATAATAAAGGTTGTTCACTTTTGAATGTTTGTTCTGGTGATGTTTTCGCAATTTTTGAATCTTTATAGAATGCTAATTGTGTACCACGTAAAACAACATAAACTTTATCCCATGAACGATTTGATGCTTTGACTGTAGTGTTTTCCCATTCATGTTTACGTGTTAAAACACCTTCAAAGCCTTCTTCATCGCCTGGACTGCTGCGTTCTAAATTTATTTGAACATTACAACAACAACCAAAATTAATACAAACATTCAATTGAAAAATATCCAAAATTATAATTAAAAAAAAAAAAAACAAACAAAACAGATAACGAACTGTATCACAATATAACCGCCACCACCAAAATTAACTTTTATTCTATGTGTCCTTTTTAAAAGGTAGTTTTAAAAAACTGCACAAAATACCAAAAATTAATATACCTCCGGACGTTGCAGCAGTAGCACCTTCATCATCACTAACTGCTCCTGAAGCTGTCTTTGAAGATCCCTTCTTCCATCGAAAACTACGGAAGGGAGACTTGCTTCGTGAACGATCCTTACGTTTTGCTTTCTCTTCACTTCGTGATACTAAAGAGAGTACACGGAAACCACACAAAAAAATAAAGCAAAAAATACAGAGAAAAAACAAACAGAAAAAACAACAATAATAACCCAAACGGAAAAAAATATTTACAAATAATTAGAAGATCAAACAATTATTATTACTTACTTGTTGATGGACGTTGTTGTGTTTGTGATTGAACAACAGGAGATTTCTGTTGAACAGGAGTACTGGCTGGACGAATTTGTTGGTGTCCATGCACTAAATAATAACATGCTCATGCATTAAATTATAAATCATGCAATTTTAAAATTCAAAAAATAGAAAAAGTCAACCAAGAAAAAGCAAGTTTTAAAATGCAAAGATTAGTTAGTAAAAAAAGCAATGTGAAAAATACACCAATAACCCCTACCTCGAATTAGTAGAATTGTTCACTAATTGATGAGGTTTTATTAATTTTTGTAAGTTGTGCAGTTTTTTTAATGTTTAATCAAAGTAATGTATAATATTTATATTAAAAAGAAATTTCAGGCAATAGACCAAAAACCACCAATTTTCCCTATTTTTTTTTAATAATAATCATTATTTACCTTCACCTGGCGAAGTAGCTTTTAGAGAAGATCTCTGAGCACTTCCAGCTGCATGAATTAATCATAGCCATAATAAGATACTAAGTTTCTTTTTATTTGTGTCGTGTTTCATTTTTAAATTTAGAAAGAAAAATTATATTTTTAAAGACGAGTGTTTTACCTGGTCGTTCTTCAGCAGCTTGCGCTCCAGAATCCGGTCGATCTGTGATAGCAACTTGAACTGGTTTTGGTTGTGTAGCAGCTAAAGCTGCTTGTCGTTCAGCTTCTTCTTGTTCACGTCGTGCACGTTCTTGTGCTTCAGCAGCTTCTTGTCGACGTTTCATTTCACGAAGTTCAAACTTCGAAACAAAGAATAGATTAGTTATTTTATTAATGAAAGCGACAAAGCAACAAAAACATAAATTGATATATTAAAAGCCCATCTCCACTTACCATTAGTATTGCATCATTATCTAATACTGTGAATGGTGTAGAAGAAGGAAATGATTGTTTATTAAAATCTTCATTACCACCATAATTATCTAAAAATATAGCAAACCTCTCGCCAATAATAAAATCATAACATTTATATTTATCATCTTGATAAGGATTTTTGAAATACTGATGATGACAAAAACTGATTTGTTTTATTAATCTATTTGATTTTGAGTATTTACGGACACCATTTAAAGTGAATTTTCGGCGATAGAAGATCTTTGGATTATAAAAACGATCAATATCTTTAATAATCGATTCAATGGTTTTTGCAACATACAACTTTGTTAAATGTCTTGGTGGTGGTGAAGATTTTAATAAATTTTCAGATTCTGGTATTATTACTGAAAAATCACAACAAGAAGAAGATAAGTCATGCATATTGTTGACTGACCACAATAATTTCCCATGCACCGTTTCTAACTACAAACAAAACAAAAAAAGCAGAAAACAAACACCAAACAATTAATTAAAATATAGAAAAACATAAAAGAAAAGAATTAATACCAATAACCCAAAGGAAAATGCTTACAATCAATTTTCTTTTTAAAAGTAAAACAATAATTACCGTTGTTAATCGTTCAAGAGCACTGAAACGTTCCTCTTGAGCTGCTGCTGATTTTTCAAATGCTTCATGTTTCTTGATCAAATTCTCAACATCATCAATTGTATGTCCTAATTCTGTACTCATTAAATATGGTTCTTGTGCAATTAGCCATGCTTCAGCCACAGCTGCATCACGTGCAAATTGATAAACTTCCAAAATTAATTGCAGATTTTCCCATCTAAATCAAAAATATATAGGTACAGTTTTTTAAATAAAACTAAACTAAATTGAAATTATTACCTTTCCTCCCATCGTTGTAAAACTGAATTTCTATGATTACCCAATATAACTAATTTATCTTTAATTTCAGCACTGGCATAATGATTTCGACTCAATAATTCTTTACCTAATGATATACAAGTTGTGAAATTATCTTCGCGTGCATCAATTTCAGCTTTTAAACTTTGATGATTATTCATTAATAATTCAACACCACTAACATCACGTGGTTTTTCACTTGTATTCATCTGCCGTATAACATCATCCATCCATTGCATCAATGTACGTACTAAATTGAAGAATTTAAACAAATCACCAGTATCAGCTAATTTTCCTCTACGTTGATTACATGCAGCTTGTAATGCAGCCCATGCTGCAACAACTTCATGTTCACGATTTGTTATCTCTTTAGCACGATCACCAGCATAACTGGCTTGTAATTTAGCTGATTCTTCCTGGATTTGTTGTACTTGTAATTGTAATGTTTGTAAATCTTGTAAGAAATTTTGATGTTTACGTTGTAATGCTGATACACTACCAGCATCACGTCCTAATTCATCACTCATTGATACTTGTTTTTCTAATATACGACTCAATATATCTTTACAATCATGGAAGAATTTATGTAATTCTTTTGATGCTGCCAACATTTGTGTACGTGTTTCAATTAATTCCAATAAATCTTGCCAGGCTTCATTTAAACCATCTTTCCATTCAGCAATTGTTGCACTATCTGAATGTCCGGCTTCAATTAAACGATCAGCATTCTCTGTTACATTAGCAACACGTTCACGTCCAATCTGTTCAGTATCGTGAGCGAATTCTTTGAAACGTTCCCATAATAATGTTACATGATCATAATCTTGTCCTAATTCATGTGATTGTGCAACAACTTCACGATCAGCTATCCATTGTTCTAAATCTTCAACATCACGATGTAATAAGAACAATTTTAATGCTTCATCTAATTTTGCACGTCGTTCACTACTTAAATCTTTCAAACCAGCATATAATTTATCTAATTGTGATTGTTTGATAGCAACTTGTTCAGCTAATGGATGGCCTTCAGCAGCTAATGCACGTACAGTTTCGCCTAATGAACGAATTGTATCAGCATAATCCTCAACGGCTCCTTCTAAACTGTCATGTTTCTTAATTAAATTTCTAGCTGATGTTTCATCTTTACCACGATCTTCTACCATCATATATAATTCTTGTTCACTCATCCAACTTTCAGCTTCATTTGCATCAAATAGATATTGTTGTGCACGTTCATTACGCAATAACAAATCACGACGTTTCTCGACAGCATCTTTTAATTCTTGCCATGCTTTATGTAATTCATTGATTAAACGACTAAATTCAACAGAATCTTCATGTCCTTCATCAATCAATTTCTGTCCATTATTACAAACTGTATTGATTCTAGGTTCATGATTCTCAATTTCTGTACGTAATGATTGATTCTTTTTCTCTAACATATGTACGTGGAATAGACTATTACCAAATTCGGTTGATGTTGCTTGTGGCATTTTCTCAGCAATCCATAATAATTCATCTTCAATATCACGTCGAAATTGTAATGCTTCTTTCTTTTTCTCTAAGACACGTTGTCGTTCCAATAATGGTTGTTTTAATTGTTCAAATCGTTGTTCAACTTGTGTCTTTTTAACTTTAATTTCTTCAATATTCTTTGTATCTGGTATTGTTGTTTCTAAATGTTTAGTTTGTTTTTCTAATTCATCAACTTGTTGTGCTTTAACAGCCATTTGTGTTTCAATCATTTGTTGTTTTTGCATTAATATATTAACTGATGCTAAATCAGTACCAGTATCATCACTTTCGATTTGTTTTTCTAAATCATTCATCCACGAATCAATATCATCACATGTTTGATGTATTAATACTTCACGATTTGCATCAAACAATCGTTCACCTTTCTCTTTTGTTGTTTGTTCTAATACATCAAATTGATCAATTAATTCCTCAATTTTAGGTTTAATAAGTTCAGCATATTCGGGTTTTTCTTTAGCTAATTCATCACTGGCTTTTTGTAAATTCAATAAACGTTGTTTATTGGCAGCAATTTCAGCTTCAAATGCTTGATGTCGTGTCCATTTCGAATGGACAGTTTTCGCTGAACGATATGTTTCATCTTGTGCTGTTACATGTTTATCTTGTATCCATTCACCTAATTCATCACAATCACGTAAGAATTGTTGTAATTCTAATTGATCACGTAAACGTTCCATTAATGCAATAGCTTTTTCTTTGATAGCTTGTCGCCGTTGATCAATATTATCAGCACGTTTGGCAATTTTATCAGATGCAAAATGTCCTTCATCAATTAAACGATTTGTAAACTGTATAACTGAATTGAATTTATCATCATTTGCTTCCATTGATGTTAAGAATGATTCGTGTTTCTTTAATTGACTTTCAGCTTGTTCCAAATTCACCGGTGTTTCAATTTTCGATAATGCATGTTCTTGTTGATTCAATATAACTTCAGCTTGTCGTGCATCTTTATTCAATAATTGTAAACTTAAATTCTGCGATAATAATTTCTGTCGATTCTCCCACATTTGGTGTATCTCATCCCAACCATCTTTTAATGCTTTCAAACGTTCACGCAAGAACATATATTGCGGATCATCTTGTGTACTTGGATCAGCTGTTATTTTCTCACCATATTCCATCATTTTGATATAATCATCTGTATAATTATCAATTTCTTCACGTATACTTTGATGTTGTGATAATAGATTTTCAGCTTCAGCTAATGAATTTGGTGTATCTTCTGATGCTATATCGGTTTGTGTTTTTGTTAACCATGCTTGGAAATGATCTAAATCACGTAAGAAACGATGTAAATCACCAGCTTCTTCCAATTTTGAATCACGTTCTTTCAACATTTGTGTCAATTTCTCCCATATAATTTGTATTTGAACAACACGTTCACGTATAATTTTCGCTTCTTCCGGATGTTCTTTTTCAATATTATCAGCTTCTTGTTCTAATGCTGTTAATTTAGCTTGTATAGCAGCTAAATCACGTTCCATACCACTTAAACGTCTTTGTAATGTCATTATACCAGTTAAATCCATTTCCAAACTATCTGTACTTTGTAATATACGTACTTTATCTTCAATCCATGTTGTTGTTTCACGACATTCAATATGAAATGTTTGTACACCATGTGCTGAATTCAATTCATCACGTTTCGATTCAGCTTTGTCACGTAATTCAGCCCATTTTTGATTTAATTGATTTTGACGTTGTTGGATTTGTTCACTATTTGGATGTTCAACATGTAATAATTGACGGGCTAATTGATTAACAACAGCAACACGTGATGCATTTGCATTCATTTCTTTTTCGAAACCATCATAACGATGTTTCATTATTTCAACATCTTCAATATCACGTGCTGGTACCATTGTTTGTAACATACGATCTTTTTCATTTATCCATTGTTCAACACCATCAGATTCCGACAATAATTTATATAATGATAATGCATCTAATAGACGTTGTTTACGTAATTTTGCCAATTCTAATAATTCTTTATAACGATTATCGATTGATTGTAAACGTTGTTGTACTTCCGGTGAATCGACCACTTCTGGTCCTAATTGTTTAGCTTGTTGATGTAATGAATCAATTGTTGATGAATAATTCTTCAATTCTTCAGTAACATCTTTATGTTTTTTCAATAATGATTGTGCATTACCTTCATCACGTCCAACATCTTCACTGGATACTAAACGTAATGTATCCAACATCCATATATCAACATCATCAGCATCAGCAAATAATTGATGATAATCAACAGCATCTTCTAAACGTTTACGACGCAATAATGATAAATCTTGTAAATGTTTCCATTGTTCACGTATTTCTGATAAACGTTGTTGTATTCTATCAGAACCGAAATGTTGTGATTTTATTAATTCTTCACCAATATTACAGACAACATCTAATTGTGATTCATGTGCAGCAATTTCATTCTCTAATGCTTTATGTTTACTTAATAATAAATTAACTGTTGTTAAATCATGTCCAATATCAGCAGCTAATAGTATTTGTTGTTTTTCTTTAATCCAATTCTCTTCATCAGCCATATCCCAATAGAATTGCCATAATTTACGACTCTCTTCTAAACGTCGACGACGTTCAACAGCTAGATTTACCAATTCAGCATAGGCATCTTCTAATTGTTGTACACGTTCCAATACTAATGCTGGATCACATGGTTTATAACCATCATCACCTTCTGTATCTAGGAAACGTTGTGATTGTTGTGCAACAGCTTTAACACGATCACCTAATACATTTATATCAGCTTCTAATAGATTATGTTTTTGTAATAAATCTTCAACACCCATCAAATGTTTACCATAATCATCGGTTAATAAACGTACTTTCAATTCCTCCATAGCATCTAATATATGTAACATTTCTTGGAAGTTCTGTTGTAGTTGCAATGATAATTCTAATCTATGTCTACGTGCTCGTAACAATTCCAATAGATAATTCCATAAACGTAAGACATTATCTTTACGTGCATTGATACGTTCCATATCATGATAGTTTTCTGTTTCTAATTCAGCAGCAACAGAAACAACAGCTTGTACACGTTCCTCATATGCTAATATATCAGTTTCAATAGCTTCATGTTTTTTAGCAGCAGCTTCAACAGCAGCTAAATCATGTCCGAAATTATCTTGTGATACTAAACGTTGATTTTCACTTAACCATGTCTCTCGCATACTAGCTTTACGATTAAATCTAGCTGCTAATTGTTCTAATTTCTCTTGACGTATTAATTCTTCACGTAATGCTAATTCACGTTCATGTTCAGCTTTCTCTAAACGTTCCCATGCTTTATTTATATCAGATATCATTTTACCTTCTTTTGGTGTATATGGACGTTGATTATTTGCACGCATTTTTGATTGTAATGTAAATAGTAATATTTCTAAATTGCCTTTTTCAACGAATTTCTGTGGTTTCTCAACTGTACGATAATTATTGAATTGTCCTAATTGTTGTTGTACACCCAATAGACTGTTGGCAAAGTTACGTTCACTTAATAATTTGATTGTATTTTCAATCCATTGTAATAAATCACTTGTTAATGATTCATATTCTTTGATCATACGATCATTTTCCATTGCAATACCAACAACTTTACCAATACGTTTACCTTGTACAGTTTCTTGTTTCATCTTACTAAAGTAATGATAATATGTGACAACATATGTTATTATTGATTTTTCATCCGGTTGTTCAACGAATACATCTTCAGCATCTAATAATTTCGTTAAACCTAATTTATCTTCGGCAACATTAAATGCATTATTTAAATTATATATTGGATTGGATTTTGATAATTTATCAAATTGTATCAAATCAGGACGATGTTTATGTATTAATGCATTAAATGCTAAACCATCACGCCAGGATGTTGTAAAATTACGTACATTAACATTATTATAACCGGCTGTTTTCATTTGACACCACAATAATAAGGCATCTTTTGCTGATTTCGTTTCTTGATTATCAGTTTCTTCAATTGTAATATCTTGTATTTGAAAACGTAATATAATTGTCCATATTAGACCTAATGATAAACGTGGATTACCATCAACAATATCATGTGATCCCATATTTTCTAAATGTACACGTTGTTCACGTAGAAATTGTAATGCTTTATCGACATTCTCCAAACAATGAATACGCATTTTACCTTTTGTTGGACGTGGTAAACGTTCACCACTTAAAACTTCTAATAATTTGATTAAATTTTTACCATCACGCATATCGGTATATAAATCGACTATACGTGAATTTACACGTACCAAATGGGAATTCACCCATTTTTGAAATGTTTTCTTTTGGACACTTTCACGCTCATCTATAAACAGTAATTAAAAAAACACAAAAAAATAAATAACTCAAAAAAAAATGATTAAAATACCACGTAAATCATATACAAATTTTTCAAAATATTCCATTGTTTGATTCAAACATTGACAAGAATTCAACTGAACCAAACGCCGGAAATGTTTGGTTTCAGTGATAATAAAACAACAGATTGATAAAAGAAAAAAATATATATAAAATTTTAATACCTGCTAGAGCTTTGATCCGAGATCGTTCGAATAATCGAGATGAAGAATTGCCTCCATCGTATTCGTAATCGTCGACGATTTCTTGTTGTAAGGTGGGATCCCACCTTACAATACTAATATCTGTGGTCATTTCGAATAATTAAGACCAGCACCAAAGCTGGTTATCTGTAAAATAAAACAAAGAAAGCTTATTAGGTTTCTGTTGTTGTGTTGTTGTTACTATTTGGAAAAATTATTCAATTACACATTTATTACATCACCAGTTTAAAATACTAGTGTTACATTTTATATTCTAACAAATTTAAATAACAATTTTGTTTATATTACATATAATAAGATAAATAATAATTTTTTAAACAAATTTTTGTTAATTAGTTTACTTCGAATCGGTTTTTTTTTAAACAACAAATATCAATACAGCTCAAATGAAATTATTGATCGAAAGCCAGCTCTTTCAGCACCCAATCCCAATTTTACACAAATTTCTGCAATGAATCGCCATTAATTTTATTTACCGATCTACGAATAAAAATAACGAATTTTTCCAAATCTTACTGTAATTATATTACTTATATCTTATCAAATTTACATACAAACATACACACACACACACATACACACTAATCTACAGTACTTACTCTATACAACCACAAAAATAAATAAAATTTAAAACGACTGAAAAATCTAATTAAAGCCAATCGAATAAAAAAAAACAACCACCCACATAAATCGCATTTTTTTCGTTAATAACTACAAATATTTATTTCTAGGTCATACATCCACACACACATCCATAAATATACACCGTTTTCTTGATTTTAATCAATAAATTATTAAAAATAGTAACATTAATTAACAAGAAAATCAGAATTTTAATCATACAGCAAAAATTTGGGTGAAATCGATTAGTTGGCAAGCAGTACTGTTGTCGCCGCCGCCACCGCCGCCGACTCAACCACCACCACTACTACTACTACCATCAAAACCAGGGCGTCTGGACGCCTGACCTAACCGAACACATATGAGAGCGCTACACAATTCACAACTGCGGTATGAACAGTGAACAGCAGGATGATAGCAACGAAGACAAAGACCAAGACGATGATGGCAATAGCAGGATCTCTTTATTATTTGTATAGTAGTGCAGTAGAATTGACGTTGGTGACGCAAAATTTGTCTCTATATTACGGACGTACAATTCCTATAATCCGGACTATGAACTGGGTTGGTGGTTGGATGAAGGAAGAATTAGGTCAGGAAACAAGATTTATTTTCCTTCAACATCGACAATTATTGGATTAGATTTTTTTCGACAGAAGGTTTCATTTTATCAAACAAATTTAATTATTCTAGTGATGTAATAGTGTGTGTGTGTGTGAGTATACATCATCAAAAATTTTCAGTCGGTGACTCTGTCAGTAATTGTTAATAATTGAAGTGGAACAAGTACTGTTGGCCTCATTATACCGAGCCAGGATTACACATAAATAAAGTTTAGTACAGAAAACGTAAGCAAACTTTATGGGACATCGTGTATATTTCAAAAAAATCATGATAAAAAGTACACGAGTATTGAGTACTTGTTGTTTTTTTTTTGGTTGATAAAATTTATGAAATAAGTATTTGATATAATTCTGAACAATCTCTTTTAATAACATTTTTTTTTGATAAACACATTCCTTTTACAGGATTTCTTCATTTTTTTGATAATAATTTTAATCACAATTGTGAGATATATGTGTTGTTAAAGAAAATATGAATCAACTTTCTCTCTAAAAATAACAAAAATATCTAGGTGTTCCTTATTTAAAAATGATGATGATATGTCACTTAATTTATTAATCAACAAAATTATATAATCCTATAGACGTAAAGTTCAAATTCTAAGGTCAATCATTAAAATTGATAAAAGACTTTTTAAATCAGGATATACCACCTCTAATTCAATAATAATGAAGGTATACAGTTTCACACGACAATTCTTTCAGTCGGCACAACAACAAACAAATAATAAATAATGAATGAAGTCTATATTTAATAGAAGCCTTCAATATGAATTTAAGACAAATTTTGAGAAAACCACAATTACTTTTCAACAACAACAAAACCTCTCATTTGATACACTTTTAGCAAACAAACAAAAAGTCCACTGGAATTAGGTGCTCTCCTTTTTTTTGTGTCGCTAATCGTGTAAAAATTCATTCATTACACTAAAATAATCATTGTTCAAATAAAGTTTTTGATAATATTTGCCATTACAATTTTTTTTTTTTGCAATTTTTGCCTAGTTAATTCAACATATTTTGGTCAAGGCTATCTATTATTATTGCTTCTTTTTTAAAATACACATGAATCCCACAATTAATACAACCTGACTTCAACGGAATGTTAAAGGACCGGAAAAATTTCCCGTTAAAGACAGTTTCCGTTTGATGAAAAGGTGTACTTGTTTGCAGGACATTTAACACAAAAGTCAAGAGACTTTTCGTTTAATAAAGGGCCCCTTAAAGACATGTTTTACCCAGTGACAGATTATAGAATGGACAAAAAAGTCTTGGGCCTGTAACATTCAAGGGCCCAGTAGACTTGGTGTTTACAGTCGACTCTAGTTGGAAATTATGTAATTAGGACCCGGGTAATCTATTTTACCGTACAACCGTTGAATTATATTGAAGTTGATAATAAAGGACTTTTCCAATTTCACTCAACATATCTCCAATAAGTATTATTTAAATAATAAAAATAAATGACGTAATTATGTGTTAATTACTTTCCACATCTATTTATACATGTATGTCAACAATTATTGCTCATCCTGTATAATATGGAAATCAGTCAATTATATTATTATTTCACGTTTATTTTCTATGATCAAATATTTTTTAAACGTAAAATGAAATAAAAAATGCACTCTAATCTTATCAATCAATAAATGGAGGAAAACAACACAACAATTGCAACAATTTTTCCTACTCCCCCCCTCGCTTTACCTTTAAACCAGGGGCGGATTCAGGCATGGTCTTTATGGACCCCGGTCAATCAGAGGACCCCTTCGCGGTCAAAAAAATAAAAACCGAAACAATTTAAATTAAAGATTCGAGGAAAAATGAAAACTTGGGTTAATTGGGTAGACCCTCAAAAACAGTTAGTCCAGGGAGGGGCCCCAAACAGTGTTAGTCAAGGGAGCCCAAAGTTGACTACCAAAACTACTTATAGTCGCTTATGTAATCCGCCAATTTTCAATAATAAATTCAAATTTTATTATAAAAAGATATTAATTTATAAATATATTGAGTCATTCAAATACATCAGATCTATTTATAGAATGAACTCCAAACCATTTACATAAAAAAATAACACACAAATTATACTCTCGTAGTTTTCTTCAATTGTAAATTGTAATTTAATTACAACCAAAAATAGAGTATGATGATGACAAGATATGGATGGAAAAAGGTAAAAAGTACCTACCGATTTACTAGTAAATGGCTAAAAATGACCCATGACGTTATTAAATAATTTAGGTCTCAGTAGCCTTGGAATTTATGGATGAGAAACAGTTGAATGGCGAAAATTCATCGTAAAAAAAAACAAAAGAACACAAGGGGGTGTGTATAGTGTGTAACTACCTTAAATAGTATAAATTACGTCATATTTCCGATTATTTTCGGAAATGTTTATATTAATGAAAATCCGACCCCTCTTGTTGTACGACATTTTTACAGTTCAATGACACAAAACAGCCCTTTATTGATTCGTCTCTATTTACATTAAACAATTATTCAGAAAAACATCGAAATCAATTTATTTTGTATAATTATCCGATTTATTGTAATAACAATGAAATATCGATAGTTTTGTTGGATTTTATCCGAAAAATTCGAGTAATTATATTATATTTCTATGGTTACACCTATTTTAATTCAGCCATTTTCTCTATCTATCTTTCTTTTTTTTGGCTAGAAATCTAGGTAAATCGATTTTAATTAATAATACTGACTTACCGGTGTATAAAAAACTGAATAATATCGATGAACTGCCACTGTTCTAAATGATTATATAACTGAATTAATACACAAATTATTATTTATTTTGTCACTTTAAATGAAATTTAGATGACCACACTCTAGATGCTAACGCCCTTCATGACTGTACGCTAACCAACCAAATGCCGCAATAAATACACGCATGCGCAATCAAACAAAACAACACACCCAGTGGACTAGATTCTTGATTGGATAAATGGCGCCAAATTTCAAAAATCAACAACAACAACAACAATAAAATCAGAAAAAATACTTTTATTTGCTTAAAATATTAATTAAACAAATCAAATTGCAAACCCCACCTATACCTATAACAACTCTTTGTTCGTGATCTCTCTATATATATACACACCAATAAAATTTTCTTATAGAAATTATGAAATAATTAAAAAAAAATAGGACTAGGAAACAGTTCTTGCATAGCCATCAATTATTACAAATTATAGTCATTTCGACTGGACCCGACAGAAATTTAAGTCTTTTTATACATAAACAAGAAAGAAATAATAGTATTGCCGAAATTCAGTCAAGTCAAAAAAATACTGTAAAATCATTAATTCTCCTTATTATCAATTTCTGTATATGTTGGAAATTTGGCAGTTTCAATTTTATCATTAACTTTAAAACTTGGATAAAGACCAATTTGATTTGTACGTAAATTTCTACCTTTACTAAAACCATTCCAATGATTACCAGCTACACCAATTAAATCACCAATTTGTATATTCATTTCACCATTACGTTTTGATTCATGTGATAATATAGCAATCATATTATGTGCATTCTGACCACCATAATAATAGATATCATCTAATGAACGATAACGCCATGATGCATCAGGGAAATAATTTTGCATTAATTCATAAGCAATTCGACACACCTAAATTACAATAAAAAATAATTATATTTAAAAAAAAATTGATATTTAATAATATACCTGAGATGAGAAGGTACAAACTAGATAATCCGACATTGATAACATATGTATATCATTGATAATACCAAATAATGATGAATCTGAATAACGTGTCGAAATGGCTGCAGTTTTTGATATTGTTGGATCACCAATAATATCATATTGTGGATATTTATGAATTGCATCAATTATAACTTTCGGATCATCACTAGCTAAATATACACGTCTTTTATCAACCAATTCATCCAATTCCAATTGATTATAATATTCATCAACAGCTTGCATATATTCTTCAATACCATGATAAGCTGCTTCTGTACCAACTTTATCAGTTCGACGTACATGTACACCAACAATTGGTCGTTTAAAACCCATATTTGTCATTGTATCTTGTAACATTGATGCTGTTTTAATTTGTGGACGTAATAAATATTTTAATATCTGTCCAACCCACCATACTATTGGATCACCATGTAAACGTATCAAACGTTGTGATAAATCTTCTGGGATTGATAATGGTAAATATGGTGGACGTGGTGATAATGAATCAATTATTGGTAGATTGACAACTTGTGTATCTGGATTACCAGGCCAATTACTTATTGTTTCACCATCTGGATCGGTACATGTATCACTTAATGGTTTAAATATATCATCCCAACCGGATTTATGATAACGCCATCCTTTTGATTTTAATATTAATGTACGTTTTGTACCATAAGCTACCATAAAACAATAAACAACATGGTGTAATTGACAACCATAACCGCAACCCTAAAAATTCAAAATCATGAAATAAAAAAAAAACTTGAAATCATCAATATTTACCTTATTTAAATTACAAACTAATTTCTTTGCAGTTTTACAATTATCAGGATTTTGTAAATAATGAAAACGTTTTTGTACTAAACTACTTAAATCATTTGATTCTTTTTCACGCCAATTACTATAACCATCAACATCTTCTAATTGTTTGATATCATGTATTAATGAACGTTTATATTCAATACCAAAATTTCTTATATATTGTATGGAATCAATCAATTCCGGTGATAGATCTTGTGATTTCTTTTGTAAATCTAATAAATTTGAATTGATAAAATACCAAAATTCTTTTACATTTGTAAATATACGACGTCTCAACAATTCATATTGTGTATTAGGTTCTTCTTTTATACTTATATAACCTAATTGTTGATTATCGTTATTATTATTATTATTATTATTATTACTATTATCAATATTATTATTACTATTGTGATGTTCAGCTTTTGTTAAACGATATTGGAAATTTTCGATAGCTTCTCGTTGATCACCTTTAAGTCCACTAAAACATAACAACATTCCAATAATATTCTTTAATTTCAATCAGTGGCGGATCTAGGCATTTGGGGGCCCTGAAACCTATGTTCTTTGGAGGGCTTTGAAGCTCATGTTTTGCAAGGTGCGCCTCAATGAAGTACACCAAAACAAAGACAGATTGTATTACCAAGCTAAGCTCCAGGGGTCCCTGAAGCTTACGCTTCATAAGCTTCATTATAGATCCGTCCCTGATTTCAATAAAACCCTGAAATATGACTTACTCTAAATTGATCTCTTTGAAAATCTCTTGTAATTCATAATTTTGTTTCTTTAAAGCTTCTAATTCATCTAAAGCTCTAGTTAAACGTTCAGTTGTCTTTGTATCTTGTGTTGAGGTTATATGTGAACCTAATAATGGAAATGCTGTAAAAAATAATATAACCAACCATATTAACAGAAATCCAGCTAATATTCTATGCCATCCTAATGTATTTATATGTCTTAATATTGCACTCATATTATTAATTGTAAATAAATATAAATAATTCAACCAGTTTTATAGGTTAAGTTTCATTGATGTTCTTTCGAAGAACCAATAATTGCATAAAAGGTGAATTAATATGAACCAAATTCACTATAATTATTCAACTACATCATTATTATTAAATTATTAATATAATTTTTAAATAAAAAACGAATTATCCACCAAAATTCACCATAAATTGTTTTTGGTAATATCTACACACAAACAGGAAATAGAAATGACGTGGCTCTAATTTCTCTAATAACAATAACAACGATATAAGCACTAGAAATGGAGCGATTTTATTGATAAATTAACCGGATATATTCATTTTACAATAATAAAAAAATTTTAAATTAAGCAAAACACTAAACAATAAAAATTATTTGACAGATATGGTGTAGGCAACCAGATATACACTTGGTACTTGACTTTCTAGGGAAATTTGTTTTTTTATTCGTAATACCAACATAATTTGGAAATTTGGTGGTGGGAAATGTGAAAAAATACCCAACGTCCCACAAATACGTAACCATCTTTTCTGTAATTGAAATTGAGGAAAGAGTTCTATTCAAATCTTCATCAATTGATTGACAAATAACGTACAGTGTCATTAGAAAGCTGATGTAGGGACAGGATTGCTGTGGAAAGCTGTGGAGACTTTTCGGCGATAGATGATTCAAGTTTTCTAACTGCACTTTCTTTGAGGATGAGTTGCATTTCATTTATCTGTCACTATATTTGTATCATTGATTATTTTTAGTTAAACAGAAATTTATTACCTATTCTATTTGTCTATTGTATCTTTTGGGTGTAATTCCGTTGCAAACAACAGAAATATAAAATTGATTTTACGGTATTCCCATCAGATCTATGGTATTAGCCCGAAATTCGAGAGGGCGAAACGTCCCAAGGCCACCCTGCGAATAAGGGAAATCCGAGAATAATCGATAGCTCTTTGATTTTTTCCTTTTTTTAGTACATGATCAATTAATTACTATTAACAAAACATTTTATTAGTTCGTATAAACTTTACATGCATTTAAATGGACCTTTCTACGGCTTTCGCCGCAAAAATGCCGTACAAACGGCGATTTCGCCGTACGGCGCAAATGCCGTTAGTGTACGCAGGGCGGTATTGTCTTGGCGGCACTTCAACATAAATGTATGTACCTTTAGCTATTTGGGAATAAGTTTTAACTAACTTTTCAGCAGTTAATTTTGTCCGAATAAATTTCGCTGTTTAGTTTTGTTGATTAAATAAAACTAATTATCTTTTAATTTGCGAAACTTGCATTTATTGATATGCATGTTCGGGGTCTAAACCAACCATCCTCACATGTGTGAGAGTGGGCCGAACAAATTCAATTGCAGATACATAATTACATCTTACATTATTACGTGGCTGTAGTTAAATCGCCAAGTTTGTTCCCATTTTACATGAAGCCGGGCTTTGGTAGTTGTGTAGCTATCTCAAAAACGATTTCTCTACGTCTACCTTGAAGCAAGCGTTAGATGCAGACGGTATGTAGCACTGTATAATTCATTGCATATCGAGAGAGAATCTAAGGACCTCCGCTCACCAGGCCCGAACCGACCGACCCGAACGTCCCGACCCGTCTCGGAAAAAATTAAAAGCATTGATTCTAATCTAAGTCCGCACACGGAGACCGACACGTCTCGGAAACGACGTTTCGGAATTCTGTCGGTCTCCGTGTGCGGACTTACATTAGAATCAATGCTTTTAATTTTTTCCGAGACGGGTCGGGACGTTCGGGTCGGTCGGTTCGGGCCTGGTGTGCCGAGGCCCTAATGGGAACAAACTTAGCAATTAGGTTGTACCTATGGATATTAATACATGTGTATGTATTATACATATATTATTTATGTATACAAGATAAAGTGGGGACTTGCAAAGCACGAGAGCAGAAGAAATAACAGATGTTAGCAATCTTTGATACATGAATCGGAGCGAGATTATAAATAAGATGATTCCCTTGCTACTCTGCTGTCGTTTGCAATATACCAAAATTGATTCTACATTCTCCCACTTCCATTTGCAACATTTGAAGTAGGGGGATCGTTGTGGTTGTTATCTCACTTCGATTCATCTATCAGAGATTGCTAATGTCTGTCATTTCTTTCGTTCTCATGCTCTGCAAAACTACACTTTATTCTAAAACAGATTGTGTATTGTATTATTATGTAATCTAGAATTTGCTGAACTGTGACCAAATTGTGGCTTTTTGTTTTAAATTACAGATAGATACCGAATTTACTTTAGTTTATAATTTATTAAACTACCATTGTGCAATAGTGCCCACAAAGAGAAGGTGAATACATCAGATTAAACCATTTGACTAATTTTTGTAAGAATCTGACATCATTTTCAAAATAGTTACCGCAGAATAAATGAATTTAGCAATCTAAAATACAATAATAGTAATAATGCATATAAGAAGCAACTAGGAATGAATGTATATAATATACGTACTTGTAGAATTAACGAATTATTTAATGTGACCAAGTTAGATGCTGATACAGTTATTGGATGTATTGCCTCGGTCATTAACATATGTAAAAGTCTCCTATTTTCTTTATTCCAGCAATACCATGGACAATCGCATATTGTTTCAAACATTTGTTCAGACTGGAATTGAACCAGAAATTCATAAATTTTACAGATTTGTATTGTCTAACTTTTACCTTATTCGTGCCATTTTGACCAATAGTTGCAAATAAAATTACTGATGTACTTGCTACTGTTATTAAACTAGCAACTCTTGGAAAATCTTCATTCCTCCAAACCTATAATAATATTTAGAGTTGCTAATGATCATACGTCTGGTCCGAAATTGCAAGTTAATCTTCTCACCGTATAGATGTGAAGCAGAATACTTATACCAAGTAGTCCACCAGCATATGTATAACAGATTAATGGCATATATAGTTTTTGTTGTCCTGAATTGATCCATCTAAAACACGTACAACGTACATATGTGCGTATAATAAAGCAGTAACTAAAATTGAAGGAGCACCAGTAGTACCGTTTTAGTTTAAAATATTGCATCAATGAAAATCTCAATCGGTCCCTAATAATCATCTGGTAATCCACATTATAATACAAATCTTGATAACTAAGATGCTTATATTCATTTGAAATATTTTCAAAATATGCTGATATAATTTCTCCTTGGTGAAAACCATGTTGTCCAAAATATACAAGAATATATGGTTGTACAATCATTGTGTAAGTCATTGGTAGAAAAGATGCAAAATAGATTAAAATGAAATAAATTTGCCAATTACCACAATATTTTCGAATTATAAATACAGCAAAATATGAATCTAATTCATGACCAAAAACCGGTAGAAAAAAAATACCAGCAACTGCACCAATTAACGTATTACATATCATCAAGATTTGCCATTTCTTTGCTGTACGATAGACATTTCTTTCAAATAATTTACCAAAAAGGTGATAACTCTGCGTATCAGCCATTAATGAATTATAATGCTGTTTTATATCTGTACGGTAGAAAAGACCACTAAATGTTGCAATAATTGCCTACAAATTACGTTTTCAGAAAATGATCCTCAACTATTTATAATTTCTAATTACATAGAGAGAACCCAACCAAATAGGAGCAAATTGTATAAAGAGCTTCGAATCACCAATAACACTTAAATAAATTATTTGAAAAATTGAAATTGCAGTATGTAACAAAGATGCAGCACCAATTACAAGTCTTACAATCTTGTACTCCATTATATTGATTGTAATAAAACGTACCCATTTCAATGGATCATCTGAAACATATTTTCAGTACCTACCATTCGCTTTTTAAAATATACAATAGAATATGAACAAATAACCTTTAATTGGTGCTTCTGAATGATAATCGATGATTAGTTTGGACGTATTCTTATCAGGAGCTATTCTAGACTGTTTCATTTCGATGAAGTCCTCCCTTAATTGAATGATAATATTAAAATTTTACAAGGTTATTCTATTTGCATTACAATTATAATTTTCATTAATGCTCTCAAATATCTTTCCGTAGCAATTACCCTACTTTTATTAAACTGGAAAATTAATTATAAATTATTATGAACAAATGCATTGACTCATAGCACACTACCGTTGAAAACATCCGAAAAAATTCAGCGAGGTCGATTTGAACCACCGTCCTTTCGGTGTCGCGCCGATTGCTCTTCCAACTGAGCTACCGTTTAAGAGTTTTTTCTATACAATTTCTATATCGTTAATATTAAACTGGAAAATGGTTTTTCTGCTTATTTCAGCATTAAAACAAATATAGTAGTGTACGATATTCCGGGAGCTGAATACATACACCATTATCACACATACTATGATGTGTTTAACTGGCATTGTTTGGTACCTATTTGTCTGTTATAATTTACTCAATAGATGCGTTAAAATTTCCGATTTGCGACTTAACCGGAAAACTATTTTTCCCGACCATTCCGGAAAAACGTGACTCTACTGTAAACGTAGGTATAATGCATACTATTCGAACAAAAATTAAAATTGTTTTAAATCATTAATGGAACTTATAACAATCTAATGATGAGGATAATAACTCACAATCAGTCAAACAGGAATTAAAATTACAGTGAAAACACAATTGCCCTGACTGACAGGTAGTTCAAATTAAAATAAAATCCGGACAAGCGAATGTGAGAATGCAGAGTTTCTCATAAGGTACATGATGTCCCACCGAATGTCCTTTTCCTTAGTGCCCGCCTATTAATATAAATATGTATCTAAAAGATGATGTAGATTGGAGCTTTGGGTACCCATTCACGCAAGCACAAATTAATTGCTAAACTTCAACATTAACTCCGAGAAAAAGGTAGGTATTTTCGCTGGCACATCACTTTCTGTTATGTAATTCGGGTAATCGATTTTCGGATAATAAGTTTTGTAGTTCTTAGTATTTCCAATAAACCTTTCCCTTCTATGGTTAAACCGAATTAAGAGCTTTTACTCCACTTTTAATGGACAGATTATATTCATCTGAGCTACTTAAACTCATTATACTTACTAGTGAAACATCTGAAGAATTTTCTTCTTTGCATAAGAATTTCTCTCTCAAATGCTCTTCAACATTGAACACTTCCATTTACACTAAACCAAAATTCACTTAATGTAGGTATCATAGATTTTATCAATAAAAGATGTGTCTTGGACTTCCATCGTCTTTATTTTTATTTATTCACAACGTTTCGATTGTTAATAAAGTGATTGTAGATACATTAACGATCGAAACGTTGTGAATAAATAAAAATAAAGATGATGGAAGTCCAAGACACATCTTTTATTGAACGTACATCATCGTCTACCCCCTTCAAACAAAAATAGATTTTATCATTAATTAGAACAATGTATTAATTATAATAATTATTATAAATAAAATTAACGGCTATAATGGCATTAAATTTCTTTATTCTGATCTTATAACAAAAGCTGACGTTTCGCCTC
>JAZBHA010000983.1:21411-34598 GCA_037464855.1 Iselma pallidipennis | reverse complement strand
GATAGATTTAAGATCAATTAAAATGTAATATCTTAAGAAATTTAAATAAAGACTTTTTTGACTTGACTTGTGTGTACTTGTGTTTATATTTGATGTAAATGTCCCGCTTAAGCTTGCTGGGCGGTCCAAGCAAATCCTTGAAGAGTGAGGCTATCCTTATGGATATCCATTAGACACGACTAGAAAATAAAGGTATAGAATAGATGAAGATGAAGATTTGCGTGCGAATTGCACCGAATATTTTTTAGTGTTGCTACGGGTTGTGTTAACCCGAACATTCAATCCAGGGTTCCTAAAATCAAGTCCAAATAATATCATCGCGTGTACCAATTTACATTATTCCAACGCTCTTCCATGTTTTCTTTTGTTGTGATTGGTTTCTTTTGTCTAAAAAAAATAAATACATCACTTTCTTAAGTGCTTTTTATTTAAATTAAGGTCGGCATAGACGCTCCGGCAAGCCGGAAGGCTTATGTGAAGACGAGCCTACATTCTGGAAAGTGGGACGGTGCAGAGGCGTAACTAGAACTTTTATCTGGAGTGATTAGGTTCAAAGGAACGAATCCAAGCCTGGACTCAGTTGGAACGAATCCACTATTTATTCTGAACTCGTTCCAAACGAAACGATTCTCTGGAAGTCCACGCCCACAGTGGTAATTGGGATCCAGAGTTTAGACGCTTACTGTATATACATATGTATTCACTGCTGTGAAGTACACATTGAGATACTGAAAACAAGTAGTACCCTCTAAATGTTAGAAGAATAAACATCCAATCAATTCAAATGGCTTAAAACCTGGAGAGATCACTTTAGTGAACGTGACGCAATTTCCCACCAAAGTGGTGGGGGTGTACGAGCCCTACTGTGCGACATAAATGTCAGACAAGGGGCGAAAAAGACAATATTATTATTATAAAGTTGGAGGTTTCCTAAACATTGGAATTTAAATATATTTAATTAATTAAACTGTCAAGTACATTAATTATAACTGACAAAGCGGAAATCAATGTTAAAGAGTATCCCTGGTCGAAGCCGCTATATTTTCCGGATACTCTTTAACATTGATTTCCGCTTTGTCAGTCATAATTAATGTACTTGGCAGTTTAATTAATTAAAAATATTATTATTCGTTTTCCGGGTATAGGTATTTTAATAACTTATGGCCGTGTGCGACAAAACCAAATAGTGTCCACATGTGGTATAGTATTGATTGTAAGCAGGGCCGGCTCAAGGTACGATCGAGCGGAGTGGCCGCTCAGGGCGCTGCAATTTTAGGGGCGTGAAATTTTTAGAGAAACCTATTTTTTCTATGTTTCGTTTCCAGTATTCGAAATTGCCTTCGTTTTTTCGGCGGAAGTGCGTAGGTGTAAATTTTGAACAGGGCGCAAGAGTAGTTTTCGAACAGGGCGCAAGAGTAAATTTTGAACAGGGTGCAAGAGTATATTTTGAACAGGGCGCAAGAGTAATTTTTGAACAGGGCGCCGAAACTTCTCAAGCCGGCACTGATTGTAAGTTGTTCACGATAAGTAATGTTCTTCTTCTCGCCCGATATTTTCTACTTTTGACTCCGCCTTCTCGCTGCTGCACGACCATAAGACATTATACCCACTATAGAAAGTCCCACTGTTCGTGAAAATTCATTCAGCCAAGACTAGACAACCCTCTGTATAGTGGTGTGGTGGGACTCAACAAAAGTGTTTGTTCACTAAATTAGTAACAACAGACAATTTTACCTGGGTCTCATTTTTTTTTAAACTTCCTGCTTTTAGGAACGGATCTCCAATATCCGTGTATCGGTTTAAGATTGTAGATTAAAATTTTCTATTGCTGCTGATGTAGTAAACAAACTATTTTGTTGAGTCCTACCGCAAAGTAATTTGTCTGTATAAGTCAACATTCGCAACATTTTTAAAACAGGTATACCCTCGGAGTTTGATAAGTCGTTAAGATTGCAGGGTAGGGCAATCAGTAGTTGACAGATTATTTATTATAGGATAGAGTCTGCATTTCTTTATCTGCTTGCAAATATTTTTATTTTTACAACTTCTCTATAACTTTCTTCAATTCGTGTGCAATTACTTGTGACTTTTCCATACTATATCTTCTGAAGAACAGAGTAAGTGTAAAAATTCAAACGTAGATATCCGTTTTTACCTAAAATAGGAAGGCGAACTTGAACTAACTAACATAGAGCCTCCTTATTCGGTTCCTAATTTTTGTAGACGTAACTATATGTTCTGCAAATAAATCTACAACCAAAATGTTTTAAAAGTGTTTATTGGGAAAAGGTGCTCTTTTTAGCATAACTTGTTATTTCTTCCATTTTTCTTGGTGGAAACAATTAAATTACAATAATAGGAGAAACATTAACATTGTGACTACTTTTTACTCTTCGAGTAAGAAGACCAGACGGAAATGTGGCCCATTTATGAAAAAAAAAGAGTTACACACCTTTGACACGGGTGCTTTTTCATCACAGGTCTCTGATTACATCTATATTTGAGGCTAGCTATAACTTTATATAAATCTGCTTCGCTGGTTAAAGTAAGTGATTGTCAGTAACATAGCTGCCTACTTCTTAGTATTTCTATAGAGATAGTTAGGGGCCACTTCATAGGCGTATGAGCTGTGCAACGGACACTATGGGCTCTTTCCATCCAGTTGGTTCGGTTGAGAAATGATTTTGTGGGACATTTGCCCCAAAGTGTCACTTTTGGACAGCCTCGGAGTGCCGAAATAAATATAAGCAATAAAGTTAGGTCCATGAAAAATACGTAGATCGAAAGCTTCGAGGATCCAGCTTGAGAATAGTAACACTAGTCTATCTGTTATCTATTTATTCATGTTCTCCACTAGAAACTAGAACTGTAACACATTTCCTCAATTTCTATCAATAATTATTCGAAGGCAACACAAACAACAATATTTAAAACTAACTCTATTATAGTGCAGTTAGTATCAAAATTTAAAAACCAGGTATAACTTATTTGCTAACATTACTGAAAAATGTGAAAAATGTATATGAAGTTTTAAAGATCTGTAAGGAAAAATAAATACGCATTACGAATATTATTAGTGAATAATAATAATAATAATAATAATAATAATAATAATAATAATAATAATAATAATAATAATAATAATAATAATAATAAATTTAGTTAAACCTGTGTAGAAGTTTGCATTGTAATCAACATGAATTTGCCAGCTGTTATTGAAGTTTCCTTCTGTGCCATTTGCATCATTATTACCAATTGCCGTCGTATTGATAAATCTGGACAATTATACCAATTTGAATTATAAATAGCGGAAATTGTTTTAGCTGCCTAAAATTTTATTAGACAATAAAATATACCGAATGTACAACGCTATTTCGTGTTAAAGTAGATGGTGAATTACAGATTGACAGTTGACTCTCGATTTTCCGACTTGAATTCCCAATTAATCGACAACTTGTCAATTTTAATGCATCTATTTAGTAAATTCTAACAAACAATGTGAGTTTAACAGATAGTATGCGTGATTATATAAATTGGATTCCGGTTAATCAACTCCTGGAAAGTCGAGTGTCCACTGTACATGTCGTTTATTAAGCGGTAACGCAGATTATCTGTAACGATTTACATGCTAACCTAAACAGAATCGTCAACGAATATCAAATTTAACAAAACACTTATCACAATACGGTTCTACGTTCTCAGTCGATGGGCTACTTTGACCTGAAGTAACGTTGTAGTATATATTCACTGGGCCTAATGAACAGAAAGTTAGCAATTAGTTTTTCTTATGATTTGGTGGAAATTGCTTGAATTCCTATGAATAAAAATGTATTCTGACTATTCTGCAATCTAACTGTAAGTATAGAGAGCAATTGCTTCTACACAGTAAGCCACCGAAATAAAATCTTGGTACTTTTATTCATGATACGACATAGCAAATACTTCTTCTTCTATCAATTGCTTTCGGTAAAATGACTTTTTTTTCAAGTAATTGCTTACTTTCGTTTCACTAGGCATACCTACTATATCACCTCTTTTGAAAGTTGTGACGCTGGCCAACTATACATTACAACAATCATTGCTGAAACACTTACTGCAACCAATAATGGTCTAATTGAATTCAAACTGATAGGCCTGAAACGACACAAGTTTATTATAATATTTTACCAAAAGAAACTTAATCTAAAATTTACTGTTTCGATAATTGTAAAAGTTCTGAAAGTATTCCCATTGTTAGAACAAACAATTCCAATAAAATATTAGCTTGATTAAAATCATTAAAAGTCTTCAAATAATTTAACAGAAAGTTATGTTGCTCGACACACGATTTAATTGTTGATTGACAATTTGAATCAAACTTCATTAATTGCAATTTATCATTCATTATTATGAATTGTAATTTTAGCAGAATGATTAATGAGAATGTGAAAATGTTGTATACACCTTCTATAAATATTGATATAGTAATAATTAATGAAGTATAAATGTAGAAAAACGTATAAGGTAGAAATTTCGGCCTATAACAAGCTACTGCTACATCACCGGAGATTATAGGACGGAAAAGAAAAAAAATGGTATTCAGTACGAACAGTTTTAGAAAAATTGTGATAATTTTCTCGTAAAACTCCACTTGTTTTCGATATTTCATTTCAATTTCACTATTTTCATGTCGATATGACCAGAATTTATCAAGATTTTCGATTAATGTTTTTGCTTTGTCTTTGTTGAAAATTAACGTTAACACTTTAAAAAGTGGCTGAAAAATACACAATAAAAAAGTAACGATTATAAGATTGTTGAAATTAAAACTGTTTTAGATAATTACTGCCACTACAGCTGCAACAGATTCCATTGTTTCAGAAAATGAAGGTAAATCAAGTTCTTCAAATATGATACGAAGAAATATTAAATACGACAACAAACCATACATAATCAAAATTGTAATAACTTTCAATTTATTATAATTTTTTATTGGATTCATACCAAGAATTTCCAGCGGAAATAAACTATAATTGATTATGTTTCTGTATTCAGTCATCCTGTATTCTATTCGACGTCTCAAGATACACTAAACGTAATTTTTTCGATCTTTAACAAAAGTTACATTGGCTAATTAAATATTAATGGAACAAACGGTTTTATCGAAAAGGCAAACCTATTATTAATATTTCTTTGAACAAAATCAAATGGAAAGAATTCAATTTCCGGATGATAAACGCCCAAAAATTCAACTACCTTAAAGCTTAATTACTAGAAATGATTATGAATATTTTATTAAACGTTTCTATTGCCGGATTTGAATTTTTTTTCCATTTTTTCAGTTCGAAAAGACTGTCATTGAACGAGTAGATTTTTTAACGCATTACACGACACTGTGACGCTTTAGACGAAGAAATCAATTTGTAGATAAAGTAATGTGTTTGGTGTACCAGTAAATCTAAAGAGAGAGACTGGAAAAAGATTTGCAATAAAATTACTAGAGACAAAGGGATTTTATATTTAATTTGAAAATAATCTAATAGAAGATTAGATATTGGTTCACATTTTAGCGTAAGTATGGTAAATAAAGCAAATACCTCTTGTCCAGGTGTTGTAATTTAGTTTAAATTCTATTTAATTGCGTTCTATCCATATGATCCAGTATGATACTTATTATAAAAGAATATCAGATCAAGAATAGATGAACCTGAACGTCAGTGATCTTAAATTAATACGTAAATTAAATTAAGAAGAACTGGAAGAACAAAGACGAGCTAAAACGCCGGTTGGGAAGTTAGGGATTCCTCGGTGATTTTCCAACAACAAATGTGTAAATCATCTATGGACTTATCAAGAGACAATATTTTTCAGTGCTGCTATCAGTTGTATTAAGTCGCTGCATCACTTATTCTGTTATTAAGATTAGAAATTACTCATCATCTAGTCGTCGCAAAAATATAGGGGGCAATGTATATTGCTCTGATAAACTAACCTCTTAATAAGGGTCTGTATACCATCCGCTAATTTAGAGGCTGGTAGTTAGAAACTAGTAGTTCAGAACAGGGTGGTATTTAAAACATTCTCCCTTTTCCATAAGGAATTATCTTTATTTTGAAAGCTTTATACATTCTTCATATTCAATGGAATTCAAACGCAATTCTACATCTTTATCTTTAAGAAGTTGCTTGACAGTTAAAATCAATTCAAACTTTATCCTCATCTTCATATTCATCTTCAGCTCCCCCCCATTTATTTACAGCTGAAAAACTCAGCCAATACTAGATAAGTTCACACAGTAAAGAGCAGAGGTGTAGATTTGCGATAGGAACAAGGATAGATATATAATTTAAATGTCCCACTTGCTTGCTGGAAGGAGCAACCAAATTCTTAAAGAGTGAGGATGCTTGAATTGCCATTTCTTTATCGATATCCATCAAGAGCAAGAAGAAGATAAAGACAAAGGTAAAGATGTAGAGTTGCGTTTGAATTCCATTGATTAAGTACTATTTTTACTGATTTCAATTATGAATATTTTGGCACCCTGAGGAGAATTCAACGACGAAGGTAATTATTATTGTTTGCAATGAGATGCCAGCGAACCACCAGTTTGATTCTGACTTGTTATCTGTTCAGTTTTATATTAAAATCGTTCGTGCTCAATTCATAGTGGATCGTGAAGGGCTAAAATACAGGGCTGGTTTGAATCTAATCTTTTGAAAGAGATCATTTAAATGGGGAAAAGGTCTGACAGTATGTTCTGTGTATAATTGTGTAAAAAAAACACAACGATTTAAACCCTCATATAAACATTCCAATTGTAAATATAGGTGTCTGTGTTGTCATAACCAATCGCCATGTGATAAAATAGTACCTATAATTGGCTTCAACGAGATCGCCAGTCATTAATTGCTCTTTCTGGAAAGTCAGTCAGTGAGTATCAGATACAAAAAATGTAGTATTTCTGGACTTCAACACCCGAAAAATATTATATTAAAGCGATGCAATGGGAATCTGCTTATCGATAAACAATTGTGTCTAGGCGACAGTCAGACGAGATTAAAGAATCGAGATCCATTCTTCAGGTGCCACTGCATTGAGTTCGTTGATTTGCATGAATTCGTACGGTTGATTAACCATTATTATTCATTAATCAGTTGCCCTACAGCTTCATAGGTAGATAGGTTCTAGGATTAAATAATTGAGTAATCAGGTTAGCGTTTATTAATTGATTATTTGCTTTAATTAGATATTGGTTATAAAATATTATGTATGATGGTATATTATGAAAATTAATGTTAATTCCATTTTAGAGACAAGGATTGAGTCTTTTCCACCATCTGCTTTACATTTGGAATTAAATTATTTGAATGCTTGGGGCACAAATACAGGGAAGCAGAAAGCAAGGAAACATAAATCCATCAAAAAAGCAAAACTGTTGACTATTCTTCCTTTTGCTTGAAAAATGGAAAAAGTTTGGTAATGTTTTTGGTAAACGTTTCGTTATGTCTACAACAAGATCACAATTATTGGCATAAATATATAAACAAATTGTACCAATCACACCAGTTAAAATCAAATACCCCGCCTTTCAATAGAAAGGCGATGATCGATAAAATACAGACAGGAAATTTTATGTACAACATGTAGGTTGCACGCCCTCTTACATTGTGGTTATATACTATCATACAAGCGCGCTAAATCCAAGTTTCCAACTGGTGATTGATTTATATTTTTTTTATAGAAGAAGAACACTAAACATAGAATCTTTTGAATATTATTATAATTTAAATATGATTATATTATTATTGCAGTTATTAGAGGAGTGCATTTTTTTAACGACTTCCACGTAGCTTGATCATTTGTGACACTTTAATCGCTTGTAGATAAAGTAATGTGTTTTGTTATAAGATTGAGAAAAATTGTGAAAAGGGCAATAGTGTTGGCTGTAAAACTAGGAATTTCCTCTTGTGACGTGGTACTTTGATGTATAATACTTTTCAGAGGGTCTTACCAAGAGGAAGCCGCTATTAGTTTTGTTTTGTATATCACGTTCAGATCTCAGAGACGGCAACGGCTATCGAAAAATGGTTTTCAGATTTAGAATCTGCGTCCTCTTATAGGGTACCGGAGGAAGGTTTGTTGAGTTTTTGTTCAGCGGGAGTGTCGAGAAAAAGGCCCAAAGTTAGCAAAAACAATTGACAGATAATAATCAAAATGTCACGTTAATGACAGACATATTTCATTTGAACGGATCTCTTGCATTTGTTTATTTAAAAACATCGTCAGACCAACTTGTTCAACAACAAATGTATAAATAACCTATGCGCTTATTATTTAGAAGGTAATCGGTGCAATTCAAACGCAAGTCTGCATCTTTATTATTATCTTCATCTTCTTCTCACCCATTTACAGCTGAACTCGACTAATAGTAGATAAATTCACACAGTAAAGAACAGAGATATAAGTTTGCGACAGGAATAAGAATAGATATATGCGTGTACTTGTGTTTATATGTGTTGTACTCAATAGCCGAATTCGGCCAATGGCCGAAATTTGTACCCACAACGCGATGTGGAATTTGCTATTTGCTCAAAACCCGTTTAATACAAGTTAATAAGTTCCATTACACCTTAGACCTTATTCATTTACATAAAACGCGTTGTGGGCAAATAGCAAATTCCACATAGCGTTGTGGGTATAAGTTTCGGTCATTTGCCGAATTCGGCGATTGACTACAATTTTTGTGTGGAAAAAATACTGATCTGTTTTATTGCCCCGGTTTTATTACAGCCTGTCTTCATAACAACTAGAGTAAATAGTCTTTCGTTTTTATTTCAGGCGATCTACCTAGTTGCTATTGTTGTCTAATTTAAATTTAGTGAAGTTGAATTCCAAGAAGTCTGCTGTATAGTTTTGTTGAAGAGTTCTACTGCTTGTTATGTTTTTTCATGTGCTTTTAATTGTATTTCTAGACCTAGTGGGTTGTCTAGTTGGTTCTAGTTTGTTTTATCATTGTTATTATTATTATTCAGGACGTAGGAGTTTTTTGATGCCGTCAGAACTTGTTTGTTTTGGATCATAATTACTGAAGAAGGACTGAATGATTTACTGCCTTTATACCTAATGCTGAAATCACGAACATTAGGATTTTTTTCTACTTTTTTTGTCTGAAAATGTAAAAACAACCGATTTTCAATAACCGAACAATTATTAACATTACGAATATTCTTCAGTCATAGGTATAATCAACAATCATTTGTCCAGATTGCTTAGAAATGTGAAAAATGAAAACGACGCTCTGAAAATCTGTAAATAAGTTAAATATTAGTGAATGATAATAATAAAAATAAATTTAGTAAAACCTGTGTAGAAGTTTCCATTGTAATCAACAAGTATTTTCCAGCTGTTATTGAAGTTTCTTTCTGTGCCATTTGCATCATTATTATCAGTTGCCGTCGTACTGATAAATCTGAACAATCATACCAGTTTGAATAGTAAATAGCGGTAATAGTTTTAGCTGCCTGAAATTATTTTATAAAGCAAGATATACCGGGTGTATAACACTATTTCAAATCAAACTAAAGACGGTTACAGACCATGGATCTACTATATACAGCCTGATTCTTAAATGGTTTACATAAATTTAACCACGTCTAGGGCCCTCAAAATGAGGCCGAGTTTCATTATACGATGGGGGGTCGAAATGGCCCCGGTTTCGAGAAAAACGGCATTGCAAAATGGGCCAACAGTTGGCGAACCGCTGGAATTGCACACAATTGCAAGACGTGTCAGACTGAGATAACGAGGAATTTGCTGAGTGATAAGCACAGGTGTAGATAGCACGTGTCGACAAGCGGGGGAAAAATGCGACGTAACAGTCCTCTATTGCATGTGTATGGCGGATCGTGTCGTAATGGTCCTGAGTATTTGTGGGTGAATTCGGCTCGGTGCTGAGCATTGCTAATTAATTAGTGTGGTGTCTAGGAGGGGTATGATTGTGCACCGTGGGCAAACTGAGACGCCGTCTGTCCTAGTCATACCCCGTCTAAAGTGGGGGCCAATCGTTAGGGGGTCCCTGAGTGAGCCGGCCCATCATTTAGGACAATTTTGGGGTAGTTTTTGACGTGTCGTGTGTGGAAAATGCCGCCAATAATTGCATGTGTTAGGTGGTTCAATAAGTAGGTTACTAGGAATTGTGTCGTTCAAGGTAAATAAAATCTGCGACGTAATGCTGATATTGGCATTCTTATCAGCTAGACAACAACATTACGGTAGGGTAGTTCCGACACCAGGGACTATTAAACAATGGTGAGCATTTTGGCCCAAAATTTTTTTTTCGTTTTGACCACGCAAAACACCCTTATTGTACTCTATTCCCCATAGGGATGCTGTGGTTTAATTTATGTAAACGATATAAGAATCACCCTGTATATACGTATACTAGACTCAAGCTTAGTTGGCACAGGACCTAGGATGCGCAGTGGACAATATCTAAGGTGGGAGAGAAGGGAAAACCCACCCTCTCTTTTTAAAGAGACTTGCAGTGGCGTACCAAATTGGAAGAAATAACATTTTTTTGTATTTAACACGTTAAGTGCGGCGTCAGTCCCTAGGGACTGACAGTGCACTTTCCGTTGAGGCTGCATCGCACCGAGTTCGAGCAATGAAAAATGCACTGTCAGTCCCTGGGGACTGACATCGGTTGAACGGAAAGTCAAGCAAAATTGGCTTCGCACTTAACGTGTTAAACAATAATAACTAATAATGTAATTGTTATTGAATAATAGAAGAAAGTAACACATACGACTATTTTTTACTGTAATTTCCAATTGAACTATGTAATTAGGAATTTATATCCATTTTTATTTGTTTTATTTTAATTTTTATTGATTAATACTAATTATCACAAAATTGAAGCGGATATAATTTAACATGGTCTTTTCCTTGCTGAAATAAAATCTAGATACCACTATTTAATTTTTTTTTAATTTTTTGTAGGTAATTCATAATTAGATTTGGGTTACTTTAAGAAAATCTGAGATTTTAGATTTTAAGAAGTGATAACATAGTACAAAATATACATTGTAAACAAGAAAAATTGTTAAAACTCTATATTCCTTTTAACAAAATTAAGGGAGCTTGCTTTGTTGTTATATTTATCTAGCAATTAAGATTACAGAAGAACAGATAGGTAATTTTTTTTCAAATTATCAAATAATTTTTCATTAACCAGAGAACATTTAGTTCTTGACAACATCAATAATTTAAATCTCGCGGTCGAACGATGGATAGTTTAGGTATTAGGGCTGCCTACCCTGCCCAATACAAAACGGTAAATTTCCCCCCTCCACTCATCTACGGCCAATATTTCCCAAAATCTACCTGGAACCATGATACAACAACAATTGTTGTATCATGCCTGGAACTGTCTCTTTCCGCCATCAACCAACGACCGGTGCAGACGTACCACTGGACAATCACCCAGTCAGCTTCTCTTTTTTTTTGGTAAGTACCGACATTTTGTTTAATATCTACTGTGCATCCACCACTACCCATTCCCAATTAATTTACATCCCTTGTGAATCAATTCTCCGTTCTCGATATCGTCCGATATCAGAATCTCACGCGAATTTTCACGCTACCGGCTCCCTTAGTCACGTGGCTTCGGTAAATTCCGTTCCCCATTCACAACAACCCAGTCCTCTATTCACCATTGTGTTTACCTTCTCCCAGTAGATATTAAATAACAATTTTCTTGTTAATTATTTCGAATTAGACTAATGTGTAATATATCCCAGGGACAGAGGCTGATTATTATCCTTATTATTCTTGGTCACTACTTGCATGGACTATTGTCCATGCAGATAGTAAACAAGGATTTATTCCAAACTGTGGATTAGTTTTTAAATCTGGAACGAAAAGTGAAGATTGTCACAATGAAATGAATGGAGACAATTTTGGTAGATGTTTAGAAACACATCTTATACCAAATTTATTCCCACGTTTTGTTGTGGAAATTGATAATGCACCGTATCACAACGTGCAAATACATCGTGCGCCAAATAGCTGCTCCAAAAAGTCAGAAATGATATCCTGGTTATGCCAAAAGGGAATCTCCTTTGAACCTGATATGTTGAAGCCACAATTGTACGCCATAATGAAGCAATATAAAAGCCGGTTTGTACAGTATAAATTTGATGAAATGTTTACATCAAAGGGACACATAGTCCTGCGTTTGCCCCCGTATCATCCCGATCTGAACCCAATTGAGAACGTGTGGTCAGAAATAAATGGAAAAGTTGCGTCAAAAAATGTCACCTTTAAATTAGATGATGAAGATACTAAAAGAATCGTAGAGGAAGAATTAACTTTATTTCCTCAATCATCTTCAAAAAAATATTGTGACCACATAATTAAAAATGAGGACAATTATTTAAGTAATGAACGTTTTATTGATGTACAGACTGAGGAATTAGTTATTAATTTAAGAAGTAGTGATAATGAAAGTGATAGTGATACAAGTGACAACTACAACAAACAGTGACAATTGTTAATTTTAATGAAATTATGCATTTTAGTAGGAGTATTTAATTTTTTAGTAGTAGATATTTTAGTATTTAGTATTTTATAATATGAATGAACTGAAAGTGTTTTGTCAATGCAAATATATATTATTATGTAATTACGAATTACGATTAATCTACCATTAATTGTGTAATCTTTTGTTTTCTAGTTTCTTTTTTTTTAAGTTTTAATAATGTCCTAAAGACTGTAAACAAACCCCCCTGTGACGCTACTGAGAAATTTTCACGGGCAACTTACCGAACTACCCCGAAGATATTACCTAGATGCGCCAATTTGTGCCAACTTATCTTGAGTCTAGTGTAACACAATAATAGAAAAATATTTTTTCACGACGCTACTGAAGTCAGAAATCCGAATCCCTCCGGAAACGTAACGAAAATATCCGATCGTATTTAAAATCAGCGCCGAATAGTTCTTTTTAACTTGCGGGAATAATATGTACCTATGTATGTATTATAGTATACAAGGCAAGGTTCTAGGTACATAGGCGAAAAGAGGCCGGGGCGGGAGTGAGAACACTTTATAGAGATTTTGTATAAGGGCAACAGTGACAAAAATGTACAACGTGAAGGGAGGGGCTTCTTCATTGTCCACAGCAGGTAGACTCTTACTGAAACACCCCA
>JAZBHA010000983.1:0-21346 GCA_037464855.1 Iselma pallidipennis | reverse complement strand
TATATATCAATGGTGTTCGGTCAACTGTCTTGTCAGTCCAAGCGGTTATCCGTAGCATAGCATTATTGCCGTTTTATTACTGAAAATGGTGAAAAATATACCTACGTTTTGGCACCTTCCGATTCTTTTGGTGGGTTCCTTTTTGGCGTGTACGTATTGAAATAGGGGTGGTGTCAGATTTCACGGATTCATAGCATGAGGAGATCGAATTTGAAATCCGTTTGTTTTTATCTATTATGGATTTCGATTGATGCGCGTGATGGACAGACCCTCTAGATTCTAGAGGGTACCACCACCACCAACTGTTTTGTTTCTATTTTATTTAGCTGGTGGAAAAAATTGCGTCATTTTCCACCATTTGAGTGGGAGTGCCCATGGCCCATTGATAGTGGGCTGATGCTGCCACAAAGACATGTATAGACTCACCAGTGCTCTCCCGAAAAAAGTCTTTCCAGCCCTATCCAGACAACGTTACTGTCATGACAATTTAACGCGACAGTGTTACCGACAATGGTAGTAACACTGACACGTGTAAATCGCAATTCCCTAGAAATTTGTGACGTCACAGCGGATAGCAACATAACCATATGAAAATTCCTATAAATTCAAAACAAATCAAATGATCTCCTGTCACATTTTTGGTTGCTGTGTTGTTTTTTTTCTCTATTTTTTTCATAATTTCAAGTAGCAGGAGTGAGCCACAGTGGATCATGTTCCACTTTGAATCAATGCAAATAATTTTCCATCGACTAGTTGATTTTCTATGCGAACAAGGCATACGTTGCCTGCGTACGTACCTGCAACATATAAGCAAGCGAGCTGCGAGCTCTCGCACAGTGTGAAGGTCTTACAAGACTGGTGTCCTAAAGTAAGTACCAATCTTTTTTTTGTGATGGTATAAATTGCTACATTTTATTTACATATAATTATAGAACACATGTAATTCAATTTTAGAGGATTATGTAGAGTGTACAGTCTCGTGCACATGGCTGTACTGTTATTTTGGACGAATGTTGTTTGAATTTTTATTAGAACTCTTTTCAATTACGTGGTGATGGGTATCAGTGAATCATTTCCAAGGGCTGCACCAAGTAAACCTGGAAGAAAGCCAAGACGAAAGGGAAGAACAATGATTGCCATTGACAGCCCCGAGAAGAAAGAAATAGAGAAATGAAAAACTGAAAAAAGGCAAGTCAAATGAAGAAGAGTGTAGAAGTTAAAAAGAGGAAAGTTTTACATGAATCCCATGTTATACATAGGGTGATCCATTGTAACCCAGGCCTAGGGCACAGTGGATCAAATCTCATTTTTTTAGAAGGGGTATTAAAACAGTTAGAAGTTATTACTGCTAAGCAGACTTGGTCGGCATTACCTAATGTAAGTACCACTAATCAAAAAGCCCTATCTCAGCGGATCCTCACCCTAAACAAAGCACTTTTTATTTCTTTGTTAACGATCAACCTTCTGCAACCATTAAAAACACCCGAAATGCTCTTCTTCGCTGTAAGATTCAATTCCTTCATAAATTTGTCAAATTAGAGCACATTCGATACGCCTGTTAGTTCTTCTGACCAGTACATCTAAGAAAGGAAAAGTGCCGTTCGTTTCTTTTCCCATGGTGAGCTTGATTACGTTGGTTAGCCTGTTCATGTGCTCCAGAAAGTGGTCTAGCTGTTGCTGGTGATTCCGTATGATGAAGGTGTCATCCACATGCCTTAGCCATGCTTGCTGAGGTCTCGAGAGAAGAATATATAGGAAACCAACCCACACGAATTAGTACTTGAATTTTAGCTCAAACCATGCAAGCTCAACAAAGCACGGAGTAGTTAGATGCACGGTAAACAGACTAAAAAGATCTGCAGCACTGAACAGAGCCTGGAAGACGAAATCAAGAACCCTGTCCTTTACTATATGGACTTAGGTATCTACTATTGGCCGAGTTTGTCAGCTGTAAATGGGTGGGGAGAAGATGAAGATGCGGATTTTCGTATGAATTGCGTTTAACTGACAAAAAACTCCTTAGAGATAATTGTTTTTATAGATAACATCGTCAATTTCGCTGCCTAACTACTACTTTCAAACTATTTTCGCCTATTGATGATTATAGGACAATTATAAACACTATTTAAAATAATTACCTAACAATTATTTGTAAGTATGATTGACAAATATCTTGTTGTGAAAAATCTGACTCATTTTTCCTTTTTGTAGTTTTAGTTTTGTGTCATGAGTTTATTTATTGATTTTCAAAGCAGTTTTTTTTTTACAGCGCTCAACTGCTGGCACTACGCCGCAGCACTTTATACCACCACCAGGCATGTCACCGGAGTAAAATAACCTGTAACCAGAGCCGGACAAGTTTCGCAACAGCGACATCATTAAAAAGACACCAGTGGCGATTCCATAGAAATGCAAGTTAAAAAAAAATTCTAGAGGGCTCTTAACAGCATACGAGCGAGGTTCTTGACAATTTTTTAATATTCGCATTTTTTACTATTCCTTTCTTTTACAGCATTCAACTGCCGGCACTGTGATATGGAATTCCGGTGGCGGAGCACCCCTATACCATCATCAAGCCACGCAGTGGAATATCACATTTTGTCGGCATTGTGGCAAAACGTTTGCCTCAAGATGTACATTAAAACGCCCCGAAGTTATAAAAAATCCGATTTCTTCTGTAATATTTTCTAGAAGGGCTCTTAACAGCATACGAACAAGGTTCTTGACAGTTTTTAACTATTCGCATTCTTTTCCACTGGTTTTAGTGCAAGATCATAACAACATACACGTCATTGTATTGCCAACTGTTTTTTGCAAGATGAAATACTTTTTCTAAACGTTCATTGTGTTGTTTTAATGTTTCACCATAAATAATAATATCATCGATATACGTTTCAATTCCTTCCATTCTTTCGAAAATTTGCCCCCTGGAAGTCTGGTAAAATAATCGGCCGAATTCTGTCACCGATCATCATCCACATCTCCTAATTTCATCAATCTCCCCTCCACATTCCTTTGTAGATTATCCCGATTTCTATTGGCGATTAAATTTGTAGATCTGCTTGATTCCGCCCACAAATTGGGTGCGATATTTAAAAATCAATTTTAAACACATTTGATTTATTGAAATATGTTAACAAAACGGTCGGTCTTAGGTATCATATAATTTCTCAAATAAAATAGAATTTGCAGAAAACTTGCATAGATTACTGAAAAATAACTTTTTTTTAATTAAGAAGAAGTGAGGTTAACAGGAATTTTTAGAGTGTGGGATTATCATTTTTAAAGATTATGCCTAAAAATAATGATGAAGATCTGTTAAGAATCAAATAGAAGTTATCTCCCCGTTGGTGATGTGGATAATCTCTAAAAATTTGACGTAGAATACGGCCGAATATCTACCAAAAGGACTTCTAAGTGCGCTAGAGTGCTCTAAGCCAAGCAACGCACTATCTAGCACTATTTACCCGAACCAACTTAGGACATTCTTGTCATCCCTATAACGCTGCTTCGGACAGTAATAGATACCATTTAAAGACCAACTCTTTCAGTCACTTTACCAAATTTGAAGCTTTTAACATAAGTGGTTAGGGAAATACACGACTTAAAAGAAGCTGTTTTTTGCGATTCACAGACTCACTGACTGATCATCATTCTAATTCTAGGGTACTTCCAGGCCGTGTGAAACCTTGAAAATTGGCACATATGTAGTATTTGGCATGTACATAAGGGATAAATGATCAAATTTCAACTTTAATAGTACCTAGTTTTTTCAGTAAAATCGGTATAGCTGTTCGCCTAAATGCCATTAAAAAGAATTTTTTTTTTATAGTTGGGATATAAAAACAACAAAAGTGAAAGAAAAGGAATAGTAATAGTACTTACAATTAAGTATAATAGTTACACTTCACATTTATTGTTGAAATGATTTTTAGAGTGCTAACAGCTTTATCGGAAGGTCTACATCGTTGTTTTGTTGCAAATCTAATGTTGATCTAATGTTGAAATCTTTTTTATTTGGGATCAATGTGTGTCTAATTGTTAGCAATACTTCAAATAGAAGTCTTAAATTTAATGGTAGTGTATGTGTTGTTTCATATAAATTCATTTCGCTCTTTAACGATGGAAAGTTGAAAAATTCCCGAATTTCTCGGGAAATATTTATTTTTTCTCGGGAATCGGGAATTTACAAATCAATAAATTTTTCTCGAGATTTCCCAAGAAGGAGCTCTCTCTCGTCTAGTCAGAGCGATCGACCCAGTAGGCAGACTTAGAAAATTCGCAATGGCGCTCCTACTTCAGAAAAACTCTAAAATATCGATATGAAATTAATTATAGAATAATTAATTTCATCTTTTTTCGCACTTTTATATGATTAATTGTTGTTGTGTACAGGGCACACGCGGTATATTCTTCAGAAGTGCGCGAGACAATATCAAAAGCCTTCTTGTAGTCTATCCAGGCGATACTTCCTCACATGCTTATTTGTAAGGGTCACAACCATTCTACTACCCAAATGCTGGTCTTCAGCTCCCCTCGACCCCTTACAGCATCCCTTTTGTTCAATTGGTATGATATTATTATACCGATATATTTTTGCTTGAATCGTGTTGGTGAAGCCCGACCTAATTTGAGACCGGACCAAAATTTGGTGCGGTTTCGACTGATCAGGTCACCTCCTAGATCAGGAATTTTTTGTTTCTGCCTAAGAAAATATTTCAAAATATGTCTATATGTATTAGCCAGCCTACAAGATTTTAGTCATTACAGATTTAGTAGGTACGTATACAGGGTGATTCTTATATCGTTTACATGAATTAAACCTCAGCATCCCTATGGGGAATAGAGTACAAGAAGGGTGTTTTGCGTGGTCAAAGCGACAAAAAAAAATTGGGCCAAAATTGGCCCTATTGTTGGATGGGCACTGGACGAGTTACTAACCTACCGTAATGGTGTTGTCTAGCTGATAAGAATGCCAGTATCAGCATTACGTCGCAGATTTCATTTACCTTGAACGACACAATTCCTAGTAACCTAGTTATTGAAACACCTAACACATGCAATTATTGACGGCATTTTCCACACACGACACGTGGCAAACTACCCCGAAATTGGCTTAACGGATGGGCCGGCTCACTCAGGGAGCATCTTACGCTTGGCACCCACCCTAGACGGGTTTTGACGAGACGATATGACCAGGACAGACGGCGTCTCATTTTGCCCATGGTGCACAATCATACCCCTCCTACACACTACACTCATTAATTAGTAATGCTAATCAACGAGCCGAATTCACCCACAAATACCCAGGACAATTACGACACACTCCTCCATTTACTGGCAATAGAGGACTGTTACGTCGCATTTTTACCCCCTCTTGCCTGTCGCTTATCTAAAAGTGCTTATCACTCAGCAAATTTCTTCGGTATCTCACGTCTTGCACATCTTGCACATTTGGGCCTTTCCAGCAGCTCGCCAACTGTTGGCCCCATTTTCAATGCCTTTTTTCTCGAAACCGGAGCCATTTCGACCCCCCATCGTATAATGAAACTCTGCTCCATTTTTGGGGCCCTATACGTGGTTAAAAAAGACAAAGAAATTTATGTGTGAATTAGGTATTTACTTCTAGTTTGTAGGTATGTCATTTTGTCCATACATAGTGTGTCATTTTGTCCATACTGTATGGGCGCAATGGTTTTTGTTAACTTTTTGAAATATACGTGATAATTCTTTAGTACTTACTTTTTCTTTCAAAGACTATCTAGAACGTATAGACTATGAACCAAAGATGCTATTTCTCGATTTCTAGTGTTCTAGTGCTTATAATAAAAGATTTATAATTCGAAATACAAACGCTATATCATTTTGTCCGTATTTCCCCTAACTATGTATCGGTTGTACATGACAACCCAAAACCTACTTCAATTTAATAAATTCACAATTATATACTTATTCTCAACAAACACAACAAACCCAAGTTCCTTCTGAATGATTGATACGCCTGTGATTAGAAATATGCAGGAAATATAAATTCAGTGATATTTCAGGTGAAATATCACTGGCAAGAAAAAACACTAAAAAATGTTCAAAAAATCATTTAATCAAACAAAATTCAAAATAAAATATTTTTTGTTATTATCTAATAGCAAATCACAACACAATATTAAAAAAAAAGTACAAAGATATCCATAAATACTAGAATTTGTCTTCGCTTTTTTGTAATTAACAATTAGGCTATAGAGCATTTTTTCTAATTTCTCATTCAATTAATCAATTAAAAAATAATTAAATTCAAAACATTTAACTTTTTAGTTACTAATTATTATTTTATTATTTTAATATATCTGAAGAAAATCTTTACAAAAATATCGCCAAGGCATCTATTTCCATAATAATAATTATAATAATAAGCGATATTACAATAAGGGTGCATATACACGGGGGGATTTTCCTCTTTTAACTTTGTCTCCTGTCTTTCCTCGAAAAGTGATGAAGGTCTGCTTCTCCTCCTTCTTAGAAAAATAGCAGAAAAGTTATCAGCAAAATATCTCTCTGTTTATATGCACCGTAAGAAAGAAACGAGATCATTATTATTTTCTATACACGATTATTTGAAAAAATCAATCTAGTATGCTATGAAAGCTTACTAGATTATTGTAGTGCCTTCAAAAAAAACATCCATGGACGTTCAATTATCATCATTTTAAATTATGTGATTGTTGAAAATCCAAAAGAAATCGATTTTTAATTGCTCTATACTTAGGAATTTTTCACACTAATGCGATATGTTCGCCGACACAAATATATCGTGTTAGTGCGAAATATCCTTTAGTACCTAACATCAGTAAGTACACTTTTGCAAAATTAAGTATGATCTTTTCAACATATATTTTCGCGTCGCTTAACATATTTGTTCTTCGTTGAAGAAAGAAAACAGCGCGTTTAAAGACTACTGCTTTACACGATCACAATTATTACACATGTTTATTAATAATATATACAAACATCCTACTATTATAGAAAATATCCAATTAAAGAGTACGCGCACTACGACAGAACCGTTACGTGCCCATATCTAACAAAATTGTACCATTGATTCTTATGGTGCTCACAGACTGCAATCTACAATCTAGCTAGACTGAGGGAATTCGTCCCCAGTATAGTGAAGCCAGTCTACCGGTCCCAGTCTACTCAAAATTCTGTAGACTGGCTTCACTATACTGGGGACGATTCCCGCAGTTTGTGAAGTATGCGTAGAGCTTCAGAGGATTCGGACAAAAATTCAGACTTTTCTGAAACGGGTTGGATGAAATGGCACCGTCGTAGTGTAAGTAGACACTTATAGTGGGTATTTAAGTTGGAACATGCCGCTTAATAATACAATAATATTCTACGTATATAAAAAAGTTTTATAAAATCAAAAGATAGGGCATTTACCACACGAATGCAAAATATTCATCGTTGTCACGCAACTTTCACTGTCGCTATGTCTATTATTTCTCTATAATTGTAATCATACTGATAGCAAAATATTAGAATGTGGTAGCACAGCAGAATTTCTTCTGTGTAAAGATGGATAAAGATAGTTTCTTCTTTGATTTTGAAGAGAGAGAGACAGAGAAAAGAAAAATTTCACACAGTCACAGCATTCCGATAAAATTTTTGCCAAAAATCAGTACAATTTTTAGTTAATTTGTTTTGTCAATGCACAATAAAGTAGATTTCGGCAACTGTTTGCAAATTAAGTGAAATTACATAATGATTAATTAAGAAAGTCAGGCTGTTCCGAGCAAATGGTTGCAAGCATCCTGTAACTATTAGAATTGGCAATTAGATAACAAACAAATAACAGGTAAGTAATCGAAATTATTTTTATAGAAACTTTATGGTAGATTTGATTACCGGCTATAACGTAACAGCACTTATCACTAGTCTTTATTTCTATTATTATTGTTATTATTAGGATCTGTTCCAACTAGAGCTAAAAACTATCACTGTGGGTTCACGTTCCCACATTCTTACGAGAGAGATAAACTTGCGATAACCAATCAGAAGCTAAGAATGGTTAGTCGCGTAGTAATTTTTGGCTTCTGATTGGTTATTGCAACTTTTATGTGCAACTCACAGTGAAGTAAGTCCGCAATAGTCAGAGGCATCCACAATTGTGTTTAAATCACTTGAACTGGAACACCTGTGCGTTCTCCTGACTACTTTGGAATCTTCGGATGATATCATTAAAAACATCTTATTTTGCAAATAGTTAACATTAATATTATTTGAAATCATTTTTTTATTTAAAGTTTAATTATCTGGAAATTTTCGTCGATTGAAGTATTATTTATTATATTATACTTTTTTTGGTTCTACTAATATTTTTTTTCTAATCATAAGCATTCATTTTTATTGGCATCTTCTTCAGACTCTTCATGTTCTTTTAATAATAAAGGACAACCGTCATTAAGCATAACTGTACTATTTTTTTGACAATTTGAGACGATTTTTTTATAGTGATGATGGTGATGATTATGATGATGTATCGGAAATGTCGGTACAAAATTTCCACATGGTGTATTTGGTGCTGATCTTGATAACCAACTACGTGTAAAAATTTTCGTTTTTGATCTATTGTTATTATCATTATCATACGAATATAATGGCACATACAAAGTTTTTGCTTTCGTTCGATGGAAATAATTTTTACTAATTTTTGGCTCATTGTTTATTGTTGCAGTTGTCGGCGTTAGACTGTTCTGTTGTGGTAATTGTTGAATTTTATCCAAAATTTCTTTCATTTCTAGTGTTGGACTTGTAGCTTGTGGCGGTGAATCCGGTGTACCTAAATTAGCTAAACTGCTAATATCTGAATCTGTTATACTATTTGTAACACTGAATTCTTGTAATTGTTGACTAGTAGACGAACGAATTGGTGGATTTATTGGCTGATTATTATTACTGTTATTATTAATATGTGATAAACAAATTGATAAATTTAATAAATCAGAAAAATTATGATCATCTTCTTGACTTTCTGAATCTTGACTATGTGCATTTTCTAGCAAATGTTTTGAAGTCGGTTGCCTGCAAAATAAAATTGATTAAAAAAAGGTCTAAATAATAGTTGTGTTCCAACATAGAATTCTAGACTGTCAGACAAGTGGTGATTTGAGCAACTTGTAAGGCCGTTTGTACACACGCCGGCGAAGCCCCTGACAAGCCGACCGCCGGCTGTTCGAGGGCAATGTTTCCTTATCAAGCTTTGTACACACACCGGTGCCGTCGACGGCGAGAGGTATGTGGATCATGTGTTTTTTTAGTCACTGAGAAAATTGAAGTCCTTGCCGGCGACGGCAATGCCGGTGTGTGTATAGAACATTTCGCCGTCGCCGTCGCCGGCTTGAAACCGGTGTGTGTACAAACGGCCTAATAATTACTTTACAAAATACAACAATCACTGTCACACTTTTCTAACAGTTGGAAGTTTGTGTTAGAATTCCGTTTATTGTTATAATTACTTTGCTTTGTATGTCGATTCATCACAGTTATTTTGGCTTTTACGTTCTATACTATCGGCAACTAATTCTAAACTATCTGACACCATATCAGTGTCATGATTCTTATTGTTATTTACATGAATATTCATTGGATTTTGTCCAAAACATGGATTATCAGTTATTGAAACTGTATTCTGACGATTACTGTTATTACTATGATTAGAAACTGATAAATGGGAATTAATACTGGAACTATTGTGGAGTGGTTGAAAAAATTCTAGTCCCGATATTGAACTAGCTGAATGTTGTAAAGTACGCTCTTCAGTTATTTGTTCTTCTTGTTGATTCGTTATAACCTCTTCTAAACTACCCATACATGAATATGGTGGCGGTATTATTGTATTTGCTTCGTTTGCGGCATTACAGATAAAACTTGAACTTAATGAATCAATTGTACTAGTTGCCGATAAAGTTCCTGAAAAATTTTTAATGTAATTTTTACAGAAAGTTACCAATTTAGAAAGACTTTACCAACAGGTCGCACAATAAAATTTCTAAAATATTGCACCATTGAATATCCATTTGATGAGTTATGATTTTTATTACCACAATCACCATTATAACTGATAACAAGCGGATATAGATCTGGTTTTGATGTTACCTCTGAATATGGTGGTGGTGCTTGATGGAAGCTGTTACAACGACTATATTGTGGTGGTGCATAACAGGAACCATTTGAATCTGGTTCAGATGCTCGTTCATCACGTCCTGTATTATCATTATCACGACAACAAAACAAACTGTTTTGATTATGTCGCCTCCATATACTACATGCACATAATATTCCAGCAACTGTTGCTGTTACAGCTACCCAAAAATACCAATGACCCAAAAATAGTGGATTAAATAAATTCCCAGATGGTACTGTTGGCGGACGATATACTGATGGCGCTACTAAATAACAACAGCCCTGCTTACAACATTCTTTTGGTGGTGAACACGTATAGTGGCCACCGTCACAATTTTTCCCTATAATTTGCTAAAAACATCATTTAGATAATGAATGGAGAATGTGTGCAACAAAAAGATACTTACAGTAGTCATAAGTACTGGGAGAACAGTATAATTGCCAAATGCGCAACACAATAGTGTCGCATTGCAATTGCCTTTACGATTTTCCAGCCCAGAAGCCAGAAGAAATGGAAGACAGTTAACTAGAAAGAATCCAATTTTATATTCAATCTATTGCTTGAATTTTCTTTAATTAATATTTTGATGTAAATATTGTTTTTCTTGAAAAAAAAACAAGAAAAAAAGTTGACGGCGAATGGTTTTTCCCCTTTCAATTATAGACTGTGGATCGGCGCCAGGATCTCGGCATTTTGGCGCCGATATTCTATCCAGAAGTCTCCTTTGAAATGTCTCGAATAAAAACAGTATGTCCCTGAAATTCGTAGGAACCTATCGCTCTCTATCTCTATCCCTTTCATCTATATTTTGTAACAAATTTTGTCAAACACGTCATGTTTGATAGTTTTTTCTCTTTGTTGTCGGGTTGTTTTCTATAGAATTGAGTTTGATTACTAATTAAGTTATTTTCAGTACTTGAATGTTTTTGATGTCGCTATTGCTAAATAATGGTGGTGGTAGTTGTGGTGGTGGTGGTGGTGGTGGTGGTTAGAATGATTGCTAGGAGGCTGATATCGCCTTGGCAACTGAGCCTTTTATTCAAAAAATATTCATTGAATGATCGGTTAATTCCATCCCTTATTAGAATTTATAGGATTAGATACTAAATTTTGTCGGTAAACAATTTTCCTAATGTTAATATTAATGAAAGTTCGGAAGATTCCCGTAAAGTTGATGGAATTAAATGTCACACAAAGAGGATAAGCTTTCAACTTGACGTATTTAAAATTATCACCCTTTTTGTTGACTTTAAATTAAAATTGTTTCCATAAAGAAAAAATATCAATATCGAAACTTTTCTCCCCTAATATCAACCGAAAATGACCATTTTACACGCTAGAAATCCTTTATTGTTTTTTTTTTATTTTACAGCCGATTTAACAAGATTTTTATCAACCTTCTATGGGAAACTTTGATGTTTTAGAGCTGTAAAATGGAATTAGTGAAATCATTTGGAAGACGTGAACGTATGAGAGAGAATGTGTTAAAAAACAAATATCAAAAATTTGACCCAATTATCGCCTTAACCCAATTTACCACAATTTTCATCACAAATCGTTAAACTAACTGATGAGTGTTATTTGTAAAAATTACGATTAAAGAAAGTCGATTTGAATGAATGTTTTAAAGAAAAAAAATAGAAAGGAAAAGTAAACTCACCTTGATTTCGTATCAATAATTTAGCAATGTGCGTAATTTTGATTGGATGTTTCTCTGAATTTTCCAAAATTTCTTAATTTATTATTTTAAAATTTTTATGATTTACTTCTTTTAATGGATTAAATTATGTTAATTTGTGGTGGAGATGAGATGATGAGATTTCTAGACACGACTAGTATGTACCGACGCCATTGTGTGTATGGGGGTGGCGATAGTGGTGGTAATGTATGTGTGTGTATCAGCGCCGTGACGCAGTGCAGTGACGTCGTTTCACCACCAAAACTTATTCAAACATAAATGTGATCCAACATACGGGCATTAACAAATATTGTATATAAAATTTTTTAAGAAAAACATAGGCAAACTTATTTTGTTAAAAATTAGGAACAATATTGAGGAAAATCTATTTTATTTTTATTATAAGCACCTCTGTATTTACATGAACGCAACAAATTATTGGTATCAATTATGAAAATTACATGTAAATCTGAATTTACAAATTATTGATAAGACTGCTTATGTTAAATTATGTAATGTTTTTAAATGATTTATCAATAATCTTTTTATAAAGTTTATCGATTTTAAATCATATTTTGTCCACCCAAGGTAACAGTGCCATCTGTTAGAAATTCCTAATTTTTACAAGGATCAGGGATAATTTCCGATACGCTTCCCTCCTAGAAATTGTGATAAAGCTCGATAGATGGCAATCGTAACCAAACAGACGTGAAAATTTTGAAAAAGACTTGTTGGATTCCAGCACAACTCCATATCTTTACCTCCTTCTGGCTCTTTATGGATATCGATAAAGAAATGGCAATTCAAGCATCCTCACTCTTTAAAGATTTGCTTGCTCCGGCCAGCAAACTTAGCGGGACATTTAAATCATATATAGATCCTTGTTTCTATCGCAGGCTTATATTCCTGTCCTTTACTATTTGAACTTATCTACTATTGGCCGAGTTTATCAGCTGTAAATGAGTGGGGAGAAGCTGAAGATGAAGATAAAGATATGGATTTCGTTTGAATTGATTTCAACTGCCATGCAACTCCTTAGAGATAAAGATAAAGATGTAGACTTGAGTTTGAATCCAACAACTGATAACTATAAAATTAGTTGCTTCTGGCATTTTTTAGCCCCAGTATTGTAACGCAAACACAATAATGGATATTGGTAAATGAAAGAATTTCGTACAATTATTAATACATACCCTAAGATTCATCGAACGTCTTCCCAAGAGTGATTGTGAAAGCCCTGTTAATCACATTGTAATTTTCTTCGTATAGAGCTTCATTATATGTAGGTATGAGGGGCCTAGTTTCAAAACTCAAAAACTTCGTTCTACACAATTTTGAGAGACGCAGAGAAAACTGTCTTTCCTTTAGATAAGCTGATAGTTAAAAATTTCATGGACTATATGGTTTAGATGGTTTAGATTTGCAGTTAAGAAACTTTGAGGCTCATAATATGACAGGGAGCAAAATTATAAACAATATAACGATATCTTGTAATGTGTTTTTCATTATGGACTTCTTGAGTTTTGAAACAACACCCCTTGTATGTTACCGGAAATGTGCGAAATTAAGCAATTCGCGAAATGTCTAGTCAATTTGAAAAATGACTATCACAGCCGTCAATCGGCAAAATGTTCGCAGATTGACTACCAATTTGGTCATTTTGTAAATTGATAAGACATTTCGCGAATTGACTAATTTCGCACATTGCCGGTAACATCTATAAAAGACTTCTCTAACAAGTTGAATAATTGAATGTGGGAAAATGACGGACGTGCTAACTATAAATTACTCTACGAAACCCCTGTAGAAACCCTGTTATCCCGATTCTCCACTATCGGGACTACACAGTGGAAAGACATCCCAACGAAAATAGCTACGCTATGCAATAATCGATTTGCAAATACATTGAAATGTAAATACCGTACATAATTGTTTTAATATGTATGTTTATAGTTGGCCACGGTAGGTACATACTTTACAATGGGACATCATATACATTACGAAAAACATCAATACACACTCCTAAATTCGATTATCAGGATTTTCCCAATATTCCCATTTATTGTTAGTCTGGACAATGGAGTTTTTACAGTGTTCTGCTTTTATAAAAATAAATGATTCCTTTAACATTTATTAGGAAACATAGTTTAAATTGTAGAAATTTAGAAAATATATCGTAGCTAGGCTCTTCTAATATCCATCTAATACTGATAGTTTTCAATAGCTATTATCTACAATATATTATCAGACTTGACCTTGCGTATAATCGTTGTTGTTCTCTTCTAAATTGACTGAAAATTTTCCTGATAGCTTCCTCCATCGAAATGAGATTAATGTATAAATTTGGTAAATGCGTTTTCATCAGTGGCGGCTCGTGGTGTTTTTGTTAGGGGAGGCTGAAAGTTTGAATAAAGAAATTCTGCTACAGATACGTACCGTAAAAAATGCCTTCTTAGTTACACCCTTTGATTGATATCTTTACCATGTAATTAAGGGTAGTTGCCATAACATAAAGTCATTATAACTGAAAATAATAAATGAGAAGTTTTCATAAATTGACACCCCCTTATTTTATAAGGGATGATGTCAAGGGCAGCAAATGATACATTATTTTAGAGCGTCTTCAATGCCGTTTAAAACAAACAAAAAACAAAAGTGTAATAAAGTTACAATTCTTAAAAGACAATAAACCCCTAATAGTTGCAAATATGAAAAATTCCAAAAACCCGTAACCTTTATTTCCCAATTAACTCTTTACATAAAAATTTTTAGTTTCATAAGTTCAACCATGGGGTAGAAAAGGGTAAAAAACCAAGAAAAATGGTATATAATCGATTATAATTCGACCCCTAGACAAAGGGTGGAAATTTGATTCATTTTCTGTAATAGCCATTGAAAGCCTCTATCTTTGGGTTTTTGAATCACTGAAAAATTTTAAGCAATTTCGGAGATATTTTGAAAAAAACCGATTTTCCAGGGTGAACTTCAACCCCTATATTCTCCCTTAAACTTGAGAACAGGCACGAACGGAAAAATATGTGTCCATTAGAATAAGGTGTTCTATCGATATACCAAAAATGACGAGCCGGCACTGGTTTTCATCCTCTTTTTTTAATAATGAAAAATAAATTTGATACTTGAATTTCATTGAAATTAAATTTACAAAAACTAATTCATCTCCTTTTAATTTTTTTTCAAAATAAATGAAGAATAAGAGGTCTTGTTTAATTTCGTGCCTGTTATCTACTTTATTTCCATTTTAAATTTAATTTAAATTGTGCCATAAAACATACACTAAACTAATTAAACATGAAAACAGTAAGGGGAATTGTATAGGCATAGGTTAATTGTATGCTGGAACTTGATATAATTTTGTTGCATTCAAAAAATTTAATTTCTTGCTATTGTTCCGACAGAAATTATTTAGTTATTCATTTGTTTGTTGAGAGTTATTAAAAAAATAGATTTTCTTTATCTGAGTTTTGCCGAGAGAACTCTAAATAAATGTTCTATAGCTGTACGGCTTTGAATGAATAAGCTATATTTAAACACTTTCAAAAATTGTTTCAAATGGATGTTGATTTGCGTAGAAATTTGCAAGGATTCATAGCCAGATAAATAACCATGATTTGTTTTCTAGCTAAACTAAATTCTCGACCATATTCGTGACAGAATTTGGTTATTAGTTGCATTCATATCAATCGTGATTAAATTATGTGGGATACCCTGGCAAAATATATCGTTGTTTTTTTAGAATTCCTATATTGTTAGTTAGTTTACGAGTTGCAAAAAAGCGAAGCACATGTATCGTTATCTCTAACTCTAACTCACAATTTTGTGGAAAAATTCCTTTTTGTTTGATTTTGTTTGATATGTATGTTACCGGCAATGTGCGAAATTAGGCAATTCGCGAAATGCCTAGTCAATTTGCAAAATGACCAAAGTGGCAGGCAATCTGCGAACAATTCGCAGATTGACGGTTGTCTTAGTCATTTCGCAAAATAACTGATATACTCTAGGCCCTAGAGTATATAGCGATAGTACGACGTCCAATTTCTTAAAAAATCTTAAAAATATCATATTCATGTATACACATATATATTCATATATATGAAATTTTGAATTTTTTTTACACGTTTGAGGTCCTTCTACCTGACCAATAATCCCTACAGTACTCTCTACCCTTGCAACCTGCTGGTTTTGTACTTAATCCTCTTGAGACTCGTCGCGGAGTTGATAATATAAATTTTAGGACAGCTTTTTGACCATATTTCGTCGCGGAGATGGAATACGTCCCTTAGGACATACGTTCTTCATATTACAAAATCCGGAGTTTCTTTAAGCTTTTTAAGTGGATACAATCAAAATCTCTTTCATAGCCTGTAAAGTCTAGGATTATCGATATATTCTCCCTCTTTTTCAATTAAATGTTCAATTTTTCGCATTCATTCTCCCATATACATACGTATAAAACAAATCCTCTTTGCATCAAATAAATCACGTCATTGACAATTTAAATCATCAGCTCTAGATAAATTGAATTTATTATCATCACAAAATGCATACCTATGATTTGATTGAGTACTGGAAATTCTTATCCTGAATGTTGTTTTTATGCCTTTTATCCAAAGTGGTTTTTACACCACCTCTATCACCTCTATCAGCTTATATTTTTTGTTCTTATCGTTAGTAATTTATTTGCTTACAAAACCTAGATTAGAGTTTATATTAGTTTAACGAATCACCATGAAGTATCTTGTCTAATAACTCTATTATACAGATTGAATGGGGATATGGGTAAAGACTGATCAACGAAAGATGAGCTGATCGGTCATAAAACTTCTAACTACTATGAACATACATTATTGTCGCTCTCTTTTTCTAATGCACATATAAAGTTAGGTTGCTTTCAACGAAGTATAGCGATTCAAGTAAAGCTGTACGTTCCCTAGAAGCGAGGGTGCAGAGCAGATATTTAGAACAAGATTACGTAAAGGCGTATGTTTAAAGTGGCGTCCACATGCTTAAACTTCCTGATGAATATACTTGGGAGATTTGGTTGTGCAGCGAATTTTGAGTGTGTGGATCCAAAAACCGCCGGCTCATTTGAGCTTGAACGGAACTTGAACTCGAACGGAATCGGGGGCATAGAAAACTTGTGCTAATACTCAGTGTTCAGTGAAACTGGAACGTGAAGATGCAATTCAATCGCTTACACAGTTAACTGAATTCTGTGACGTTTTAAAGGAGATAATAAGCAAAATTTTATTTATAATTGCATATAGTATGAGTTAGTGGGTTTTTTTTTATTAAAGATTGTCGGTCTGCAGTATTGTCAGCCTCTATCAATTTTTTGTGTCATTGTCCCATATGGTTTCAGTTTTTTAATTTATTCTAATTTTCTGTTTTTTTACTTTGCATAACTGTGATTGTGATTAATTAATTTCTGAAAGTTCTAGTCAAAAGCGTCTACTTGTGTTCCCAAAATCACACATTTTAACCATAGTTCTCCTATTCATATCACAAAAACGTGTAGAAAGTTACAACGAAAGGCTAAAATTTACACAAGTATCCTGCAATCGTGTGGACGCTCGACTTGCTCAGTGAGAGTTGTAGCAGGATCACTGAACTATGTGGTTGGAGTAAATTCACTGAACATCTGGATATGTCAGATAGATATCCAAAGACAGTCAACTGAATCAGTAGTGATGGTTTATGCGAAACGAAAACTATTTAATAGATATCTAAAGTTGTCAGCCCTGTTTCTAGTCCGAACGAAAACCGATCTAAGTGTATCCACGCATTTTTTCAGGACTTAAAGTGAGATAGCCAACTTTTTTAGCTCGAACTAAGCTAGAGCGGTTTAACGCCCTTAGACCCATCTAGCAACCGTATACATGCACGGAATTACTAGTTCGAACTCCGTAGACCAATCTGAGAAGTGGCGTGTAAACCCATTAACTATTTCTATTCCAATTTAATTGCAAATTGGTAAATAAATGACCCTATTGTAACTTTAAACCAGAGAATATGATGACCGGCTGGAGTCGCTAACCAAAACTGACGATAAGTTGGAGCAAACAAGTAATTTTCAGATGACATTTCGTCGCCCATAGAATGCTCGTCCTCAAGATCGTTACGCCCGAGTTTTATCCGATGCGAAAGTCTTTACGAAGAGTTAGATCCCAAGTTTTACACATACAGTAAAACTTGGTTATAACAATCACGGGTGTAACGAATGCACGGCTACAACGTACAAATTCACATAACCTTCTATTTGTTTAATGCATTTTTTTCACGGTTATTGCGAAGCGCTTCCACGGATAGAACCTCGATGTAGCTTCAAAAATTAACGAGAAAACCAAAATTAATGCAACTTTGAATTTCGCGAATTCGATTATAGAAATATATAACTTATAGGAGTATCTTGATAAGAAAGTACACTTACAGAGCATTGTAACCAGCCATGATAGGGTTAGATAATTTTGTGCCTTCAGTTCCATAAAATGATCTAATTATTATCGGTGCGGAGAATGTCGAGGGGTAAATGTAAAATTTTAGCTGTTGTCTGACCAGAAGAATTATAATTTTTGTTTTTAACAGTTTAAAGTAATTATTGGGCCCTAAAATTTGTGAATAAGCCCTCAAAACTTTTAACCTATTTCATTTCGGTAAAATTCACAAATGTAATAAATATCGGTTATAGATAGGTAATGAGCTAAATTTTGGGCTCCCGTAGAATTTGTTATACCTGAGTTTGACTGTATAACTGCAACCGTCGTCGCTTGAAAGTTTGCCAAAAACCATCTCTATATTTCTGTGACGACCTATTCAGTTGTGCACTCTTGAACTTTTGATGTTGGAGCCTTAAAAAGCGGATGAAAGCACTTACATGTATAGTGAACCAAAAAAATATATTGCTTTACAATAGTTATTGTTACTTTTATGTACTATCGGTCAACTATTGGCAAGGGTCTTCCGACAAACTGTTCAGAAATCGAACAAGGTAGGACCGTCACAATTATTTGTTACAAATGTGCATTGCAGACAGTTGAACAGGTCAAATTTTAGTGAATTGGAAAACGCTGGGACCGTCTTGTGTACACATTCGACCGTGAGTGGTTTACAACAGGCCTAAGAAATAGACTCTTGGTAATTTGAACTATTTACCAATTATGTTAACAATAGCTATTGTAAAGCAATATTATCACTACTTTTTTGGTTCGCTATACATATATTCTGACTCTACTCGTTAAGGTTAAGAATTAGTACTCATTTTGACCCACTTTCGGTCAAAACACCACGAAGAACCAGAAAATATAAAATAGGCCTGACCACAATTTGGCACTTATCAGCAAACGAAATGATTCAATCTTTTTTGAACCAAGATGTTTTTTTTTTCATCCACATCCATCTCTCTATACAGTTATGGATATATAACTTTTACTTTGACTGTTTTAAACAGGTTGCTGAAAAGAATGGGATAGAACTTTAGAAAAACAAACGTGTAATGGAATACTGTTGTGAATTGGAATAGCACACATAATATATAGACTTTGTGGGCGCGCTGCTACTAACATGACGAAGTCATGTACGTAGTTTTATTTAATTTCTATACTTTACTTGTTTTCGTTGTAATCCGTGCATTTGATTATTTTTTCGAATACATGATATAGAAGTTGATTGAAATGTACAAGCCTATACTGCAAACTATAGGATTTAGTGCTCTCAGTTACACTAAAATGAGTGAATACTCAATTTAATCTTCTATTGAAGAAAAAAATTCATATTAATGGAACTTCCTAAAATCTCACAGAATATTGTTAAATAGTTTATAAATTTTCTATCAACATCAACAGTTTTAAATTTATTAAAATCATTATATAAAAACAATAAACTCACTCTATTGGGAAACATTGCGGTGTGTTTGATTATTTTAAAAGTTAATTTATAATTTAAATATTTTAAACAATTAAGCCCAGACAAAATCAGAATTTCTGTTAATCGAATTAAAACGAAATTTTCTCGCTTGCATTTCACGTACACATACAAAATTCTCAAATTCGTACATAAATTATATGGTGTCGGCGGCTATGGCTGTGTGTAGTCGATGGCGACGACGACGTCGACGACAATAAAAGCGTCGAATTAATCCGAAATTGACATCACTAGAGTGCTCTCTTCTTTGATATAGTACCATCAGCCGTTGATGACATTCGAAATTGATTGGAATAAACGATTGATGATTATTTTTATGTTTATTTGGCCAAAATCGAATATGAAATAGTTGGACTACAAATAATAATCCATGAATGGTCATAACAGGGCAAAAACATTGTAATTTCGTCCCAAAAAACTGTAATTGTTAAAGGAAATGAATAATTCATTCAAGAAGAATAAATTTTATGTGGAATATTGTTGTAGCATGTTCCTTGATTGCTGTTCTGTAGAAACTTTAGAGTTCAGACAATTTATATATATATAATGTACAACTACGTTTGCAGTTGCTGAAAGCGAATTAAAAATTTTCGGTCGACAAAAACTGAATTTTTCTAGAAAAAAGACCTCAAAGAAACAAATTTTGTGAAAAACTTGACGAAATCGATTATTTGCGTAATAAATTATGTAATAATTGCAAACTAATGAATAATGGAGATTGAATGAGGAGGTAATTTTCAGGACTTTCTATTTGACGGAAATATCCAAAGTAATAGGTACTGATATTGAAGACAAACGGATTTTACAAGGTGAACTTCAACCCCCATTTTGTTCCTTAAACTTGAGAACAGAAAAATACGTCTCCCTCAGAATAAGATGCTCTACCTATATACCAAAAATCATCACAATCGGGAGTTTCAACTTCGGATGGTTTACTTGTGAGAAGGATACTTGCAGAATTGTTTGATAAAATCTATAATCCATCTCTGTTCCGGTAGCTTGATGACTTTTTCTACCGTATTATTTATTTAGTAAAATGTTCTTACAATTAGTAGTTGGATTTACCAGTTCGCCGATGGAAAAATTAGCGTACAAAAAAAGATTGGAACCAACATACCGCACGTTGAACATCTAGTGCAAGTCTATAAGTCTATAAAGAACTTGAATAATAATATAATAATATTGTATAATAGAAGTTGACGTTGGCTAGTTTAAAAGATAAGCCTTAGCTGAATAATAATAATGGGTCGTCCATTATTACAGACGTTAGTTATCCAATAGGTCCAATAGGTACATAAATTGGATATCTATTAGATCTACGCCCATTGGGCGGATGTTATCTTATGATTAGAGACAATTATAACAGTAAAATGGAAACAAATTATTCGTGTACGAATATAAGGTGGTGTGTCTCAATATGCGGCGGGCCTAAGAATCAGTGTTTGTAATTCTTATAGCAAACCAACAACCAACAACTTTTTGTTATATATAATATAATCAAACAATAAACAATGTTAACTAGATTTGAATTTTTTTTTTGAACGCGTTCA
>JAZBHA010000982.1:16238-26611 GCA_037464855.1 Iselma pallidipennis | reverse complement strand
CAATTATAACAAATATTTTTATAATACAGTTTAATTAATTATCATGTATTTTGTTAAAATCAGTGTTTTTTGTAGTGTAATACTAATTAGTTTATCTCCGTAAAGCTGTACAATAAATTAAACCGTATTAAAACTTTAATTCTCTACATAAACAATGTAGAGTATTATTTATAATAATTAGACTTAATTTAAGCAATAGGATTATGTTGCAGTTAAGGCCAAATTGGATTTATTGTTCTTTGGGAGGCAAAATGATAATAACCGATTTTTTTGTGTCTTGAATTGCCTGTTAACTTTTAATAAATTCGTAAAATTATAATTGGATTTACTGATTGAATTTTGATAAAAAAGATGGACAGGGCTCGTCCAGGATTTGAACGCGAGACCTTCCGTACCCTAAATCATACCCGTAGACCCGTAGACCAACAAGCCTGTAATTAGAATTTCTCAATCATAATTGTCTTTTTTTTTCAGTCTCAGCTTTCATCCAACAAGTGTTTAATCCGAATATTATTAGAAAAAAAAATTAGTAATATAGGTGTATACGTCAATTTTTACCTATAATTCGATTTTATGTCGTTGCAGGGCTCTATTTTGAGCCAAGTTTTTGCAGAAGCTGTACAAATGTTAACAGTGGACACGTGTCCACTGTCCACAAATGTACAAAGACCTGTTTTTTTTTCTAAAAGTCATGTAAAAGTGAATCGACTAGAGGCCATCCTTAAAGCAAGAACTACCAAAGCTACCATCCATTCCTGATCGACTCCAGGAAAAGGACAAATTGTGCACAAGACGAGAGTACAAATTTCGCTCTATTTCGGTCAATATGGTGAAGATAAATTTGATGAAAAAAATCCGGCAAACGTTACAAGTTTCCTAGTGAATATTAATATTTTAAATTAAACTTGACCCTTGTTATGTGTTTGCAAGTTCCATTACATCCAAAAACTGTTTTAATAATGATTGATGGCGGTCTGGACAGGCATATACACACACACATACACACAGACAACATATCCCTCTCAATTGTTGTTTATTAAAAGTGAAAGTAATTAAGATAGAAACAAACTTACACGATAATTAATCCATTCTGTACCATTCCAGATTTTACATAAAAAACCCTACCAAAATAAGTACTAAAATGTGGGCTGTCCTGTCTCAAAATTCAGGAAAACCCAAATTTTGCTTGTTTCAGGACTGTGTTGGTGAAGGAATCACTTGATAGGAAAGACGATGATGATGATGATAGTGATGACAACAGCATGTTTCCAAACTGATTAAAATTTTGAACATACAAGATGCTATAGTAAATAAAGAAAAGTGTCACCGAATATAAACCAACATAGCGGTAACGAAACAAGCAGGAATTCGTGTGTTTCATCAACGTTGATGAAAACTGACAGATTTAATAGTTAATCTTAAAAAGGTAGGGTTGCTTTCTAAACAAAGCATGTCATAGTAGATGGAATCTAATAACTATTATATATAGTTACTATCTATTAATTTCCGGGGGGATTCTAAGTAAATTACTTTAAAACTTGTCTAGAATTCACGTAAGTCTCTAAGGGCGCATAAACAGGGGAAAAATTTTACGTCTCCTAACTGTCTAACAGAGAAAAACGAAAACACGATAGTCTCCTTTTTATATGCTTCTTTATTTTTGGAAAGAGAGGGAGAAAAATAATTTCAAAGTCTAATTTTCATATAATATACTGTGCATCGCTCGTACATACTATGGTGGTGTCGCTTCAAGAATGACTCCTGCCTATTGCGACACGTTACTCCTTTCGTGTGTATGTACCCTAAATCTTTAAGCTTCAAAAGCTTCGTGACAATTACGCCGCACTAGCTGTCTACTGAATGTGACCATATTATAATAGTATTTACAACTTGCCTATCATGTAACCTGTACAGTTTAGGAAATCCTCAAATTCTGTCTGAATTTAGACGAAGTTTGATGAAATTCTTCTCTTATGACAGATAAAATTCTATCCGACATATCTGACAATATAATCCAATGAATGTGCTGTAGATTTCCCACTTTTTTTCTACACACACACACACAGACACATACACGTAAAGATGAAAATGATAAAGAAAAAGTGGGATAAATCAGACAGGCTGACGTAAATGAAATGATTATATTTTTGACTTTTTATTGGCAAAATTGGTAATAAATATTAATTGAATAAAGTGAGAATATTTAACCTTTGAACTTTCTGAACAATTCAAAATTGGGAGGAAAGTCTAAAATTAGGGGTGGGATTGATTTTGAATTTCTATATTTGATTCAATTTCTATAGACAAGGGGCAGTTATGAATTTTATATGATTATGGGTAGTATTTGATCATCCTAAATTTAGACAATTAATTGAATTTTAAATAAAACAAAATATATTTAAATTGATACAAGGAAATTTTTTACTACCACAACCACTCGTTTCATCATTATCATTACTACTGTTAACCACAATTATTCTAAAAGTTTTTGGAATTCAAAACATTAACCACATTTCTCTGGAAATCATAAATTACCATAGGAACCATTTGAAATTGGTTATATAGTGTTGGAAATTTGTTTTGTGTAGGTAGTGAGATTTCAATGAAATAGAAAAATTCCAAAACTCCTGTACAAGTATTTAATCAAACAAAGTTGTGGGAGTTACTTTATTAAAAATCGTACGACTTCAATAAAACTTTTGGCTTGTATAACAAGCCGTGAAAATGGTTATTAAATAAAATAAACCTCCCAAATATTCCATGCATTCAAAACAGTCGAGAGAAGTACTTTACCAAGAGCTGTGCAATAAAATATGAAACTCATACCTATCTAGGTTCGTTAGAATAAAGGACGAGAAGAAATTTCATATTTTCCATCCCCTTAAGGATATTGTTACACATTTTCCTCGGGAAACATTATGTCTGATGTATTCACCTATCCTATATTTACTACGTGATCTAAGTAAATAAGATGGGTAGATAGTCAATTTTCTATTATATGTATAAGTATACTTGTTTATAATGGCTTCTCTTTCGATCAATTTTTAAAAGATGTAATTTTAACATTCATGAGGCACATGTGGTTTATACAAAAAAACGAAAAGCATTATTTCCAAAGTAAAATTTACTTTAATAAAACCCAACATCGTGATCTTTATCGATAAGGTTTCCGGTAAGATCTTAGGATTTCAGCAAATCTAGAAACCAAACTCAATTAGATTCTTATCAGAAATTGATTACATTTCAACTGTATATAGTCGCGATTGGTATGATTTGATCTTGTATTATCACATTTGTGTGTGTGAAATATACCATATTTCGATAATTCAATTTTTTCCATTTATTACACAGTTATTTGCCAATGAATGGACAAATTCGTTGATTCCACTGTAATGTTTTTGATTTAGTTTGTAATTTTTGCTGTAATTCCATTTGTTTCTATACCGGACGGATTGATCGAAAAATCAATTTTTACAAACGAATATTCTCCATATAGTTCAAGAAAATAGAATCAACTATAATAGAATAGAATTACAACATTCCAGACGATCGAAATTGGAATATTTTCGTTGGAAATGCAATTTTTCTTTGAAATTAAATTCTAATTTTAGCTCGGACATGTTACGTATCTGTATTCGATTAGTATTATTTGAAATGTGGTCTAATATCGACAATCGATAAGAATTTTTCATGTTTAGTGATGATCATGTTGATGGAACGACTTGGAAATGTACATCGATATGATGGAGGGTCTTTCGTTCTTCTTTTCCTTTTTTCGTCTTTTCTTTTTGTGTGTTTGATAAATAATGCATGTCTGAAAAAGACGAGATAGACAGGGTGCGACATATTTCAGCAAGCAAATGTTTAACACAGAATTATCGCGTTTCTGTATTTGACATGTGGAATAAAAACGCCTAATCGTCGAGTTTAATTGATTAGATGTTATTTAAAAATTAATTTTCTTGTTCTGTTAACCGAAATACTAAATTTTGAAGAGAGAGTTTTTATAGTGAAAAATTACATGTAGGTGGGTGACATTACAATATTTATTCTAGAGTTAATTAATCCCTACAAATCTGGTTTTATTATAATAAACAATGTCATTATAGTTGACATACATACAATTAACGATTTATTTTAACACGTGTTCAATGGTTAACAACTAACCACACACAACTGACAGAACAGGCAGAACATAACGGCTTGTACATCTATTTACATTTATTTTGGTTTATTGTCGACAACTATAACATGTACGTACGCATGTTGACGATTTGTCATTTAAATTGTTCAAACAGATTTCTCTCTATTCTAGTTGTTCTGTCTTTTAATTAGTACAATCAAATCCAGTGGCGGATCTAGGCGTTCTGGACCTAAAACCAACATTCGGGGCCTTTTCAATCCGTTCACTCCATTAAGTTTTTGATAATATAATTATGTATATGTTGTACTCAATTGCCGAATTCGGCCAATGGGCGAAATTTTTACCCACAACGCGTTATATGTAAATGAATAAGGTCCTTGTCAAGTCCGAGCAGAGCGTAGCGGAGCGAGGGTAGGTCTGTGGAGGTCTGTAGAAACCATTCGTATACATATCATCCTCCCCTCGCTCCGCTCCGACCAGACAAAGACCTTATTAATTTACCTAAAACGCGTTGTGGGTAGAACCTTCGCCCATTGGCCGAATTCGGCAATTGAGTACAACATATACACAATGAAGTATAAAAAACGGAAAAAATCATAATCTTGTTAGAGCTCTGAAAACGCTAGGAGCAGTTCCTCCACTGACCGAATCGATTATTTGACGCTCAAAATTCAACAAACCGACAATGTTTTTCTTATACCAAAATTTCCAGATTGTTCCATAGCACAACACTTATGTGTAGATTTTCATGGAATAGAGGGATGATGAATAGAGTGGGAGATTTAATTAAAAATTTGCCGGTCAGAACAAATGTTGAATTAAGAAGAATGGTGAAATGAAACAATCTCAATAATTGTGTAGAACATGTGTATATATTTACTTTTGGTCGTAGAAAATTTGCGTGACCTAAAATATTACACAAAGTTTGAGCTTTATAGCTTTTTCTGTCGTTTGTTTTGAATAGACCCTCCCTCCATGGAAAAGCTTTTACTATTCAAACTAAAGAAGAATATAATGTTCTAGTACTTAGATTTGGTTTTTGTTGATTTTTGGTTTTCTTTGTTAACCATACGAAGATGGAACATTGATCTTTTCTCTTTAGTTTAATGAGAATTAACCCTCTAACATAGGACTTTGTACGTCTAGTTGCCGTAGGCTTTTACTTTAACTTACAAATTAGCAATTTTCATAGAATGTCTGAGAATGTTCTAAAAGGGTTCTCAAAACTGTAGATCAATTTATTAACATAAAAATACCAAGAACCATATTATCCTTCCATTTCTATTTCATAAATGATAAACCATTCTATTCTACTGTATTTGCAACATAGTTGCAACCGCATATGAAACTGTAATATCGAATATTAATGGAACGTAATGGACGTTTGCACTCTACTAGATGTTTACTTTATGACACATAACAGATTTATACCTTTAGTCTCCTATTTTCTGCAAATTTATCAGTATTACGTGTTTATCAATTTTCAATTAGTAAAACATGAAAAACTACTGATAACAGTCCATTCCAATCCATCCCTGTCCAGTATATTCCGTTTATTTATCGAATTCCCATCACATGATTTTATCCTTGCAATTTCCTGTTATTTCTCACCTGGTGATGGTGGATGATGGTAGGTAGCATTCTGATACTGAGCTAACACCGATGCTGTTTTTGACGGCTTAGGGAGTTACCTTGGCAACAGGTGCAAAATTATCACAGAATCCAATATGATACAAACATCCAAAGAGGGTGTTCTAGCATATTTAACATATATGTTTGAATCAATAAAATTTTATATCGATTGTTATTGTAATTTGGGTCAATTTTCAATGAAAACTCTACAGTTTAGATGTTGATGGGCATTGCATTCTAAATGTAAGAGAGATTTTATTATTCTGACCCATTTCTGATTGTAATTTGTGACAGAGCAAACATAGGTAAATTTGTATAGACAGAGAGAGAGAGAGAGAGAGTGATAAAGTGATGGCGAGTACAGTAATGATAAAGCTTGATCTAAAGTCACTTCATCAATTATTCATCTAGTGACGTTCCATTGCTGCTCTCTTATACACAAGGTAGGTAGCTTCAAATAACTTGACTTGCCTCTCTATCCTATATATATAGTTAACTTCATTTGTGTTTGAACTCGGAACATTCCGTCCACGTTTATAAAATGCCTTTCTATACACTATACGGATATGTTGTGGTTTTATCTTGCTGAAAATTCCTTGATAAAATACAATAAAACTAAAAGATTTCCAATGTTTTCTTTTTGCCTTTGCAGTAACAAAAGTCGATTGAATTGTGTGCATGCAGTGTGTATAAATCACGATAAAGTCTGAAAAGAATGCTCATTAATTTCATCTGAATACAAAATTAAACATAAAGACTGAGAAAGTTACAATATTACCTCCAGGAGATGAAACATAAAAAGAATAAACAAATTAGTGTAATTTTTAAGAAGTTCCTGTGGGATTCGAGATTTTTCATCACTACAGCTTTCGAGGATTTTATTTCTACGTGACAACACACACACACATACATATACACTTCTAGTGGATAGTTTAGAAATACGATGCAAGGGTCAGATTATCCACCTGCAACCACCCTTATTTATAGCCACCACCATATAATCAGAAGACGGGAAAACTTTCACAGGGGACAAATTACCAAGAGGAAATTTCGTCTGTATAAAAGAAATTACATTGCATGTATGTATACGTCAATTCTAGGGTGGTTTATCGATTATTATCAGCAAAGTTTAATAGATGAAATTCTACATAGTTGAGGGTGAAACGAATCCTATATTTGATGAAGGATATACTATACATATATAGTATAGAAATCCCACAACTGCACAATTAGTTTTAATACTTCATCCAGGGTTTCTAATTTAATTGGATTTGGTTATCCTTCGTCTCTAGGACAATGTAGACATTTTTCAATCCGAAAATCTAGTTGATTTGTTCAGAAACTTAATGTAACACACAACATGAAGGTTTTGATTGATTCTTTAAATTGAGAAGTCAGCCGTTTTGTCAATTTGTTGATTGACCGAGAATCAAAAGATGAACGTCATGATGCTGGAAATTAATGTCTTCAAATAATTCCAGTAATTCAGTCACCACAAGTAAATCGATCCTTAAAATTCCCTTTTCTTTTTGACGACACTCAAAAAACGGCCAATCCAAGCCTTATTTATGCCTATCATACTTTGCATCCCCATCTCACTCAACTTTTATCAAAGCTCCTTGAGACGAACACCTTGATCCGTGTTGATACTGAAGCTTCAATGTTTTCAGAACGTTCAGCACATGTTCGCCTGAATGTTAGTCTAGTGTGTATAATACTCCTTTATAGATTCCAGATATTTTTTTTAGATATGAGACTCTACTGTAACTTTGTTGACGCACGAAGAATTTAAATTAAAAATTAGAAATCAACAATGTAGGGGTTGAATTGAAGAAATCAAGTTAATAGAAGCTAATTTAATGTAGGTAAATACGATAAATTTAAAACTACTCTCATTAGATTAAAAAGATACATTGCACCCTGAATGGCTATAACATTAAAATTCTCTCGAGTACAATTGCTACGATCATTCCTCGTTCTTTGTTGAAGAGTTGTTGAAGCTTTTAAAACTTCAGTTTTTAGTAGAAAAAAGTGTTCTATTCCAATTGAATGTAAGAAAACTTAAAGATCTTATAATAAGCACACAAATTTCCTCATGTATGTATTTACAATAGAAGGGTAAATGCAAACTTTCCTTGCACAATTTACACAAAGTTTCTATGGTATTTGAAGGTTTGTTTAGTTGCTAACAAAACTAAAATAAACACGTACTCAATAAACATTTTCCGAGTTTGTTACTTAGGTTAGTTACTATTAAATATGTATAGGTACACAAGTAAATGAAAGGGTAATACTTGAATTAATAGCAGAAAGTCTTCCTTCCAACTAACAAATATTGTGCATATAAATAATTCATTTTATAGGAAAAGCAACTGTTACGTATACAACAAACAAATTTTGCTTCTTTTTGTTGATTCTGTAATTTAACTTTCTAACCACTTTTGTGGTTAGCCTTTATACTCGTACTACATATCCTTGTATAGTTTCTTACTAAACTAAATGGAAGTGATTAATATGATTCGTCTGGCTAGTTGGTTAAGTTTGTTAACTATACGTGTGTGTGATAACTTCATTATTAAGTTAACTGTGTTTGTGTGATTTTCCCAAGCATTGACTGTATGAATAATGCAATTTACACGCTCAGAATGACCAAATAGTGCCAACAAAATGGTCATTTCCGAAATTTTACCTTTAGCTAAATTACTTATAAAATTGGATTTTCACATGTTAACCAAAATATCTATCGGTTAACAAACTGAATCAGTAGATTATAAAAATTACGATAAAAAAATGCAGCTATTTCGTTCTTTGACCATCGGTGATGGATTATAGAAGATGACGAATTATCGAGTGACGCATTATCGAATTTCTACTGTATTTTCTTCAATTCATATTCTGAATATTTGGAATAATTTATAATAAAACAGATTGGTTTGATAATCTTGTTGGAATGTTGTGTCGTGGTGTGAGAAGAGATTGGTATTTTCCTGTTATAGGATTCACAGCAATTTAGAATTTACCAACAGATAAAATTCCACCGTAACCACCACCGCCACCATTACCGTCACCACCGCAATAAATATATCTACGTTGTGTTTATATAAAGCCGATAAGACCAATGTCAAGCACAGAAGAAACGAGCCTGTTTTTAGGATTTGATGGTAGGCGATTTTTCATTATGATCCCTTCGATCCGTTCCGGTCATGTTTCGGTTCAAATTGTAAATGAAAAATACATTTTTTCATTGTTTTAAATAAATTTAGCTCCAATTAGGAGTACATTTTTACTAAAATCTGACACAGGGTGTGTCAATAAAAACGGACGAAATATGAAAGTTTATATAAAATCATCAACATGAAATCAGGTCACAGGACAAGGAAATGTAATTTTTAACAAGGCTTAATTGAATTTATTTAGATATTATGTTAGAGGGTATTTTTGACGTCATCTAGCTAATTTATTAAAAGGATAATAGAATTATTGTTGACGCACATAAAATTATTACAAGACATACAAAGGGCGGAAATAGGCTATGACCTAATAAAGTGAAAGGTTTCACGACCCCCAAACTATAAGGCTTTTTTGCGTCATTATCAATTATTTTTCTGACTGGCACTCAAAAGAACTAAAACATTATTTATTATTTTAATAGTATTTTAGAAATCTGATTTTAGTTGCTAAATTCATAACTGATAACAACGACTAGCTCTATTGGACGATAGTAAATAAAAAAATTTCAAACTCTTTTTGTCATTCTCCGATACACACCCACATACACAATGTTCAGCCATTAATTCCCGACAAAGTTCTAATGTTAGCGACAGTCCTAACAGTTTAAATCATCCATTTGTGGGGAAACTAACAGAAAATCTCGTTTAAAACCATTAAAAGTTTATTGTGCGAATCATTGGAAAAACTGATGACGTTAGAATTCTATAAATAATCGACATTAACGAATCAAAGTTTCAGTTTACAAAAAAAACCATTCATGAATATTTGAAAATTTTTACGAGAAAAAAATTCGTAAAAACTTACCCTTTTCACAGCGATCACCACCTCTACCTAACGGACACAAACACACCGGTTCCTCATTTGAATTTCTAATAATACAACCACCACCCGGACCACAATCTAGAGGACAGGGTCGTTCAGTGGAAATTGGTAAAGTAGCTCGTGGTACACCAGAGACTTCAGTTAGTTTCTGTTCAAGACTAGGTCCCTGAGTTGTGATTGACGATCCAGCCATTGATACAGTTGAATTCATAATCATTGTTGCTGATGTTACTGTTTGATTTTGTATAGTTGCATCTGTTATATTCGATGTTATCAATTCGTATGCATCGAAAACTGCATCTTTTTCATAAAAAATATCTTCATGTTGAATAGATGGTTTTAGATCGTCATCGGAAGTTGGTGGTGAAATGGTTGAATTAATTTCTGTAATCAACAAAACAGGATTACTTGGACTTTTAAAACGACGATATACTAGTAACAGAAAAGATTTGACAGATGACTAGACGACTTTAAAGCCCTTTTATAAATATCGACTGGTAATCCGGAAAGCTACAGGCTAATTGAAAGTGACCTTGCGAATTGA
>JAZBHA010000981.1:0-32638 GCA_037464855.1 Iselma pallidipennis | reverse complement strand
AAGTAAAGGATTTGATATTTTTCATTGGACATGTAGGAGATTGTTCCAGTGAACTATCTCCTCTCTTCAACATGCATTATATACAGTGATATGAAATGGGAAAATATTTACAATCAGTTAAATCTATTTATTAAGTCTGTTGGATTAAATCGTTTTAGGCGGCGCACTTCACTGGTGGTGTTGAATAAATTTCTCGCTAAGTAGCTTGGGTGTGATCAAATATGTATGTAACTTTATGCAAGTCGAACCCATGCATGCACCGACATGTCGGAACTGGCATTACCCCGCCTGCGCCCTGCGCGATCCCTGCCCCACGCGTTTCGTTATTGTTTTAATTACCAATCGTCACTCCGCTGAACTTAAAAATGTCAAAGCGTAAGAGAGTGGTGTTATCGCTTAAAGATAAAATAAATATCATTGATTCATTAAAAAAAGGAGAAACCGGACGTAAGTTAGCTGATAAGTATGGGGTAGGTACATCCACGATAAGTGATATTAAGAAGAATACCGATCCAATTTTGAAGTATACCTGCAAATTAGATAGTGAAGACGGGAGTAAACATCGAAAAGTGATGAAGAAACCGAAAAATGAACTTTTAGAAGAAGCTTTGTATTGTTGGTTTTTACAAAAACGATCAACTGGGCAACCGATATCTGGTCCGTTACTCTGTGAAAAAGCATTACAGTTAAATGAAAAAATAGGTGGCGATGAATCGTTTGTGGCAAGTAGCGGATGGTTGTACAGATTTAAATCTCGTCATGGAATTCGCGAATTGGAAATACAAGGTGAAAAAATGTCAGCTGATGTAGATGCAGCAAATTCTTTTAAAGATGGTTTTAAGAAGGAATTGGATGAAAATGACTACGACTTGGATTTTGTTTATAATGCTGATGAAACCGGATTAAACTGGAAATCGTTACCGTCCAAATCTTTAGCTTCTCGGCGAGAGAATTCAGCTCCAGGATACAAAACTAGTAAAGAGCGAGTAACAATATTAGTTTGCGCTAACGCTACCGGGACCCATAAAATGCCTTTGCTCCTCATCGGAAAATCAAAAAATCCCAGATGCTTCAAAAATATCAGGGTACCCTTAATTTACAAAAACCAAAAAAGCGCATGGATGAACACCGAAATATTCATGGACTGGTATGACAACACTTTTATCCCTGAAGTAAAAAAATATCAAAACGAAATTGGCAAACAAGGAAATGTCCTACTTTTACTGGATAATGCGCCAACCCATCCTTCGGCTGAACTGTTGGAACGAGAAAATGGAAAGTTTAAAGTAAAATTTTTGCCTCCTAATGTGACATCCTTGCTACAACCAATGGATCAAAGTGTTATTGAAACATTTAAACGACTTTACAGAAAACAACTTTTACGTAGATTGTTATCTGTTGATGAAGATAACGTAGAAATCGTTTTGTCATTTTTCAAGCAAATGAATTTAAAGGAGTGTTGTTACATGGTTGTAGATGCGTGGGATTTGATTGAAAGGAAGACTCTGAACAAAGCTTGGAACAGAGTACTAAAACGGGACAACGAAAATTCAATAACCAATATGAATGATTCTATTTTGGAGGAGATAAATGAGCTAATGACAAACATACAAATATGCCAGGAATGTGATGCTGATGATACGAAAGAGTGGCTCAGTTGTGACAGTAATGATCAAGGTTTTCAGATCATGTCGGATGACGAAATTGTTGAAAATATATTGCAGGAAAACGAACAGAAGGAAATGCAAGAAGATACAACAGAAGAAAACGTAGATGTGGAAAATGATGCAGGACCAACTCATGCGGAAGCATTTCAGGCCCTGGAAACAGCTCTCAAATGGTTCGAAAAACAAACAGAGTGTGATACTGTGAGTTTACTACACTTAAAACAAATTCGTGATGTAGCAGCAATGAAGAGAAAAAGTTGCTTGCGTCAAATGACGATTACCAAATATTTTAATCCAACATAAACTAAATACTTTATTTCATGACTACCAAATATTTTACATACATACATAGGTACGTACGCACGTACGAATATTATATACTATATTATATATATATATTTCTTAATAAACATTGATTTTTGTTGGTAAGATCAATTTGATTTGGTGTTTTTAATAAAAACCTAGCATTATGTATTATGTAATAAATATGTACATATGTATAGAAATCGCTTTTCTTCATACATTCAATTATCCGGATTTTCGATTATCCGAATGCCTAACGACAACAATTAGTCCGGATAATCGAGGTTCTACTGTATGTATATGTTACCGGCAATGTGCAAACAATTCTCAGATTGACGGTTGTGTTAGTCATTTTGCAAACTAACTGATATACTCTAGGCATTCTGCAGAATGTCTACTAAGTCAGGCAAAGTGAAGTCGGACATGGCTATTTATTATTTTTACCGGTGAATAAGTTCAGGTTATGAAAATATTATATTTAAGAATGATTTGCTTTATTAAATAATATGCAGCACGCCCTTTTATATTTAAACAGCAAAAATAAATTTTCACTAAATGTGACCAATTCTTCCGTACCTAATTTACGTTAGCGGTCCAAATAATTATAACCTGTCTAGTCAAAGTGAAGAAATACACATGTCCAACTTCACTTTGCCTGATTCAACAGACATTCTGCAGAATGCCTAGAGTATATCAGTTATTTTGCGAAATGACTAAGACAACCGCCAATCTGCGATTTGTTCGCAGATTGCCTACCGCTTTAGTCATTTTGCAAATTGACTAGGCAGTTCGCGAATTGACTAATTTCGCACATTGCCGGTAACATATACATGTCTATAATAAACTAATTTTTTTTTCTGTATAGCCTTAGTCTTCAGTAAGTAGGCGGTGGGGGGGGAGGGTATATGTTTGAATATTTTAAATTTCCCGCTTGTATTTGTCCCGTGCTATCCTGGTTTCAAACCGTCAATTTACGGAGCGCTGCGGCAGCTTACAGCGCCTCTGCAGCCCAAGTCACGTAAAAACCATGGCAATGGGGCGGGAATAGTTTATGCGTGAGAGTGGGCAATCTATAGTCAATTTATTCTGCTTAGGCAGCTCGTGCATTTTGCATTACCAGCAGAATGGGTGCCTAATAAAAATGGGAACAAACATAATGAGTTGACTATAGATATAATCTCCGCATAAAACTTAATTTTGACTTGAGCTGTCGAGAATTTTATGAATTTATAAAAAAATAGAAAACTCCGTTCTTGTAAAGGCTGCGATGTCAACAAATTTCCAACTTTCGATTTTATCTGCGGTCGCACTATGTGATTATTATTCCTTGCTATTGATATAATAGGAATACGTAAATAATTTTTTTCTATCACATCTCAGTTCCCAGATACAAAGCCAAGTCTTAACTCATGATTTTCTTAGAAATTAAAATGCTCACTTTGACTTTTATTGAAGTTTTGATTGAAATGGCGATGTTTTTTTGGTGCAGCTGGCTTTCCTCTTATACTGGAATTCTCTCATAAGGCTCCAACAGTAACCTGCGAGCATAGTAGGCTCCCATCTTCCTTGGTAACGCTTTTCGAATGTAGCGACATCTTGATGAAAAGAAGTCAGCGGATTTTTTGTTACCCAGGAAATTTTTTGTTACGTCAATAAAAGCATTCCATGCTTGTTTTTCAGTGTCGTTGAGAGTAGATGTAAAAGATAAACCTTAAATTAGCTTTTTAATGTCTGGACCTACGAAAACGCCCTTTGATTTTAGCCTCACTGAGCTTGGGAAACTTTTGCTTGAGAAACTGGAATGCAGAACCATCTTTGCTTAAGCATTTAACAAAATTTTTCATGAGTCCCAATTTGATGTGCAATGCCGGCAAAATAATATATCTGACTCGACCAAAGGTTCAAATTTAATGTTTTTCTGTCCCACTACGACAGTGTGACGTGATGGCCAATTTTCTTTAATAAAATGTTGTGATCGCACTCGGCTATCCCACTCGTAAAGAAAGCAGCAATATTTTGTATAACCTGACTGCAAGCCAGTTAACAAAGTAACCACTTTAAGATCTGCACAAATTAGCCATTTATGCTCTTTGTATTTAATTGTTTCCAATAGAAGTTTCATAACGTCATATGTTTCTTTTAAATGAGCACTGTAGGCGAGTGGCAACGATGGTAACTTATTTCCATTATGTAGTAAAACCGCTTTCAAGCTCGTTTTTGAGGAATCAATAAATAAACGCCATTCAGTTGCAACATGATTATGACCAAGCTGCGACATTAATCCATTTACATCGTTGCAAAAAACTAAATCATCTTCTTTAGAATAGTACGGAACCAGTGACCTATGTCTTTTTCTATAACAAGTTACCTTCACATCCGGTTCGCACAGATTCCATTCCTGTAATCTTGAAGTCAATAATTCCGCTTTAGAAATTGGTAAATTCAAATCTCTTATCAGGTCATTGAGCCTAGTTTGGTTTACAAAAAGTGGCTTCGATGCATCTTCTGGGTCAAAATTCTAATCCTCATAATTTTCACTTTCTGTCGAACTTAAGTTACTCTCTGTTTCCATTAAACATTGAACTGGGCACTCAGGAACAGGTAAATCGTCAGAATGTGGCTGAGGTTTTATTACTGAAGACACATCGGCATACATAATACCTCGTTTAGATTTTTCAGAAAACCCCTTTAATTGTGTTAAACAAAAATAGCAATCTACGGCATGATTCGTTGGCTCAGTCCATACCATTGGCGAACCAAATGGCATTTTTTTAATTCTTCCTTTGTACCAACCATTCAAATTTGTATAACATCTTAAACAGCACACTTTATTAACCTAACGCATACTCTACGTTTTGTTTGAAATACAATTATATTTTCGGACTACCCGCATTTTAACAATCGAACGTACGTAAAAAATTAAAAAATCATATATCTCCGCTTCTAGATGTGATATCAAAATAAAATGCCTACTGATATTTATTATTAATCAACCTGATTATGAAACAATATGAACCGTGTCAGATAATTTTTTAGTATTGAGTAGTGTTATCTATTATACTGATACTATTTTGCATATTGCATATTTTTCTTCTTATTTACCTGTTTTTTTTTATACGTAAACACGTAAATTGTTAAGTTTGTTTTTATTAGTTATATTTACATATGCATAGTAACTACTCTGTGATCATTAGAACTGTATTTAATTTGTAGGAATGTGAGTTTTGCATTTGTTAATTTATAATATATAAACTAGTGTCGCCCAGTGGTCGAAATTCGACCACAATCATTATTGAAAATTTATCTCCTTCTCTTTCTTTATTTATTTCTCTCTCTCTCTCTCTCTCTCTTTCTTCCTCTCTCTTTCTTTATCTCTTTCTCTTAGTTTTATCTGATTTTTTTGACAAACTTAATTAATTTGACATTTGATTTAATTATGACATTTGACATAATTTTGACATTTGACATAAACACATTTGATTTATTCACAATTTAAATTGTCAATCTTTTGGTCTACCATTTCCAAGAAAAAACCCAACTTTTTCCAAAATTTTCTTACGATAACACTAAAGCTCGTCAATAGCTTCTAAACAAAAAAAAATGAAGAAAATCGGTTAAGAAACAAAGGAGAAAATTGTTCTTAACTGTTTCGTCTCTGCTATTCATATATAGATAAAAAAATTGGATATGTCATTGTATCCATGTGTGTTTTTTTTTTAGTCATCGTCTGCGGGCGAGACTTAGTTCTGAGGTGGCAACCCTACAGACATTCGTGGCGACTTTCATAAGTTGAGCCTAACTGGATAACAAATGGTCCAAGAAATTCTCTAAATTGAAAAAGAGAAATAAAAAAGACATTTTTTGACGTTAAAAATCTCTAAATATTTTTCCTCACCAATATTTTTCATTTTAACTCAAAACTGTGGTTTTAAATTTATTCAATTTATTCAAATTGTTCACGTATAATTTTGATGTGAACTTAGCATTAGATTCACATGTGAACACAGCATACGGTCCGGCAACTACGTCACAAAATCGTTTGACAGATATCGCGGATTGAGCAGTCCTGTGGAGTTTATCATCCTTGGTTTGAATACATATTTTATAAAACGCACTCATTAAATGTCATGCGTCCTTTTCTTTATCAGTTCAGTTGGCATTTGTATGTGGTGCTTTGTAGATTGCAGACATAAGTGTACGGACACCGTGTACGAATTATCAAGATTTGTTATTGGTAAGTAATGGCAAGTAATGGTAAGTAATGGCATGCGGTTTGGGAGTGGTGCATTGTTTTTAGGGGATATAATTGGAATTTTTTTCAATTGTTTAATTAGTAGTTATTTATTTTAGTCGAGCTACTATTTTGATTTAAACAAGTAGGACAGTTGCTCGTCGTCTCAACTTTAGACACATGTGGTCCGTTTAGCTTATTGTTGATTATAAACATATTAAATAATCAATATTATTTCGAATTACATTCACTTACTAATAGAGCAGATTTATCACTATTAGCTAATATTGGAAGAGGGTAATATTTCCAAGGTAATTTTTGGTAAACTACCAATGTTACCGGCAGGGGTGGATCGTTAACTTCGTAGGCTCTGGTCTAACTGTTTGAGGGCCTACCAAATTAACCCGAGTTTTTTTTAAATTGTTCTTATTTTTATTTCTTTGGCCGAGAAAAGGGCCCTTTGAAGGGGGTCCTGGGCTGCGGCCCATAAAGACCATGCCGCAGGTTAGCAGTAACGAAAAATTCGAAAGTTACCACCCTGGTGGTAAAAAAAACATTTTAAACTGGTTTTTTATCCTTCCTTTCGTATCGTATAGTTTACAAAAGTTATAAGTAATAACATAAAACAGTATTTCTTATTTTTAGATGAAAGTGACCCCATGGCTAATAATTGCTTATGATGTTCCCTAGCAGGTATTACATTTGCAAACACGAGTTAAGTAAAATTTAAAATTTTGTCTAAATCACATTACTATATTAATAAACTATCATAAAAATAATTTATTATGGAAACAATTGCTGCTACCGCACAAGGCGATGTAATTTTGGGGGCGTAAATTTTTTTAGAATAGTCTGGTTCTTGGATTGTTTGTTCGCAGTAGGTACTCGGAATTGCCTTTGTTTTCTTTTTGTGGGAAAGGTGGGCGCAAGAGTAAATTTTGCGTAGGGTGTCGAAAGTTCTCGAGCCGGCACTGTCCATAGGTTATGGAGAAATTGAACGGCACTTTCATCCATATCTGTTATCACTAAATAGTTTTTTTCGATCTTTCCGAAACATGATTTTATACATTTTTATCATCCTAGACTTGATATGGATTTACGGAAAAAAAATTATTCTAATAATTTCACTATCTTATCACTTTTAATTACATATACATATATGAATATGGAAAATTTTATTCAAGTTATGCGATTTATAATTATTGTATTTGTTGTCCTACATAATACATTATCGGACTTGAAAATACTGATAACGCGATCCCAAGGTTATTTTACTTATTTTTCATGCAACAATGTATACCACTGTTTTTGCTTATTCTGTGAAGTCGTTTTTGATTGTCGGAAACAAGACCGTATATGTCGTAGGCGAATTGTAAAATTAGTCGTTTTATAAAGCAACGAGTCATTTGTAAATTTGTAAACGACTAGGAAAATTGTACACCAGAAAATGAACAGAAGTTTTTACCAGTTTTCAAAAATAGTTGATTTGGTTGCTTTAAAGTCTAATAAAATAAAACAAATATGCGAAGTTAATAAAAAATTGTATTATGAAGAACTAGAAAGGTTTTACACTGGTAAGCAATTACTTGAGTAAAATTACAGTAAAACTCTGTTGTAACGAGTTCCACAGGCCTTTATTATTCTGTCTAATCATAAATTGCTTTATATTTATGTTCAACTAACAATAAATTACATTGCTTTGTATCAGTAATGACTTATGCCCTTATTTTATATTTTAGAGGAAAGTGTAAAAAGTGCAAAATTTTGTTGCAAAATCTGGAAAATTTACTGTGCCACAAGTAGTTCCAAAAGTGTGTTTTACCTACCAAAACATATTTTCATATTTTTTGTAATTTGTATTTTTCAAACAAAAAGTAAACTCTTAAAATTTTTCTACTTTTATTATTTACAGAACGTGCACATAAAGCACGAATACAATTCCCCTGAACCTGTTTCCAGATTTTACAATAAAATTTCATGTTAAGAGCTTCTTTTGTTATTAGGAATATCTTTCGCTGTTCGCATTTTGTGGTAAAATATAACAGGGACAGTTGTCTCTAATTCCACATTTTCAAGGTTTTTAATCATTCTTTTTTAATTTTTAACAATATCAAACGACTCTTGAAACACAAAATAAAGCAGTTTACAAGAATTTTGAGACATGCTGTATGTCCTATTCATTTAAACGTTATTATTTACCTATCATAAGAATCGTTTTATCATATTGACCCCGAACTTTGTAGTGTGCAAATATCCATTTTGAGGTTATCACTTATATTTGAACTTGACTGCTTGTTGTAATTGCTTGATTTCATATTAAAATTCATGCATATATGTATGATATTTCATATTATTCTATTATTCTATTCTGTTGTTTTTTATTGTTGCTGTCAGAAATTGTATTTAAAAAGTACATACGATTTACAGATTTTCAGATTATTGCATGTCTCTACACAAGAAGGACAGTGCATATATACCTACTTGTTTGAATTTGGGACAGTTTCGCAAGTGACACGAAGAGTCCATTCCAGATTTGCTCTCGTAATTTGGGACGGATGCTTATCTTACTGTTAATTAATTAATTAATATTGATATGAAATATGATTAAACTGGAATTTTGCAAATTGGTGGTATGATGCCAAACTGTTACAACCTTTCTCAATCTTAATTAGGTATAATTTTCAGATGCTGTATCTTTTTTGGTTGAAATATTTTGTTGTGACGAAATTGATTGGCCCGTGTAATTCTACATAAATAATTTTGGGTTATGTAAAACTGGACATGTTAGGTAAGTATAAATACCTTTTTATCGGAGTCAATGAGTTGCGCCACGTTACCTGAGTTAATTATATTAGTGGTAAGAGTATTAGATTAAGATGGGCACCGAATTGGCCACCAGAGTTGACCGGGATGAAGCGATTAGGAAACAAAGCATAAAGCGAAATAGAAGAAAATTTATTTTGTACATAACAATTTACAAGAAATTTCCAAACATAGAGTGTTTATACCTACATATATACAGAATTCTGAGAAATTACTAATAAGCTACTGTATTATTTTTTCTCAGGCACCGTTGGCACATATTTATGGAAAATTGATTTTACAAACTACAGTTGTTTTATGCTATTAGAAAAATACAAATGAGATATTTTATTTTCAATAAATTCTTATTTCCGTTTGACACCACTTCTTTTCTGAAATTTATTTGCAGTAATAATATTTAAATAAATTTCAGTTTGGAAAAACAGAGCTTGTAATGCTTTCCACCTCATTCTACTGCATCATTTGCAATAATATGATTGACTCGGGTAATGCGGCGGCCGTCCAGTCAATCCCAGTGGTCAACTCTGGTGACCGATTTTGGAGAATATGTGACATGTAAACTTTGGATATTTACTGTAGAAAAATTAGCATGCATATGATGACAAACCAGCTAAATTTTTGCCGAAAGATTGTATATTTTTGGTAAATTCGAAAATACATGGAATGGACTCCAAGTACTGAATTTCCATAGTACATAAAAGCTAACTCTGGTTCGGAGAAGAAAGCTATGTCTGAATGTATAGTAAGATTTATCTGGTAATGAAAATCGACTTCAAATCAAATTGGTTTATAGAATACTTAATTTTATATAATCAACTAATGTTATAAATAATAATCAATGTAGGTAAGTAAAGGAAAAAATAATTAAATAAATTTATTTTAGTGGAAATACTTTAAACAAATAATGAAATACAATCATCGAAATAAAAATAGTTAACAACAGAGAGGACTAACGCACAAAATTCTATAACTTTATTTATTTTAAAAATCATTGGCAATCAAAATCTTTGAATACTTAGTTCCCGTAAAATAAATTTACTTAATTTTTTTTTATTTTGTTTAACTCCAATTTACTTTGTTTTTCAGTTATTATTAATATTTATTGAAAATTATTTAGAAGTTTCTCGTCAACTTGCAAAATAAAAAGTATCTGATTTTAAGAAAGGATCTCTCTTCTCTTGAATTTGATTAGGGTTGTACATTATAATTTTCTATTGTAATTGTCTTTTGTTAGACCCTACCATGAACCAATTTGTCTTATAAGTCGATATTTCTTACCAGATGAATCTTACGATTTTTATTTCAATTTACTCCATAATTCACTGTCGACCATTGCTTGATTTTTGGATTTAAATGTTTCCATAACGATTCAAAAATTCCGTTTTATTTGTTGCAATTAAAACTATTTATCATATTTATCCCCATTATATTATAAATTAGAAAGCAAAACGTGATTGAAATTGGCATTTTTACATCATTCTGGAAACACGCTATATTTAAGTAGAAAATATTAAATATTGATCGAGACAGACTATCAATCCGTAAAAGAATTCACTTAGCCGGAAAAATGTTTCAGATTTTTTATTGAAATTATGATGTAATTTAAAACAAAAGTTCTACAGCCATACGTAATTTTTATTCCTAAATTAGAGTTTAAGTTTATTGTATCAAAACTATGTAAATTCTGAAGATGATGTCCATTCCTTACCCTTCTATAAACGGTAAAATGTTCTGTATTTACATATACATAAATAACAAAAATACAAAGCGGTAAGTTGCAGAATGGACCAATATAAATTTAGGGAAAATGAAACTATGACAGTATTTAATCAATTACACAAAGTGATTAATCAATAATGTCAATGTAAAAATGATAGAAATAATAGTAGTATTATAAAATCTTTGTCATCTAAAAGTCTAATAAAAAATATTCCCATCTTTTGGAGCTGCTATTTAAAAAAGCGTTAGAATTCCAACTTTTATAATTACTTTTCTAGAGACCGTACAATATATAAAAGCAGCCCTAAATCAAAAGGTATTTTCTCAATTTTTAACTTAATTATTATACACGCAGGTTTCACATAAGTCAACAATAGATGACGTGTTGGTAATACACAGCAAAGATAATGTACGCAGAAAATGGTTCTTTGACCAGACTGGCACCTTTCTTCCAGGAGAGTTTCGGGACGGTAAGAATGTGGTTCATTCATCGGGTAAGTACACATTTTTATTTCATTTTCTGCCGGAAACATTTTTGTTTATGGAATTACTACACATTTTTAGTATAAATTTCGTCCACGTTTGAATTTCTGCGTTATTTTTATTCATTTATTTTTTGCTTTAATTTTCGTTAATTTCTATAATTCGGATCTTTACCTTATGCTTTAACTTCGTCGATTATTGCGTTCTGTTGGAACGTATGTAGTACTTGAATTAGTTTTTAAACATTTCGGTACTGTATAGTACGCGGTAGTCCAAACAGCTCAATTTCAGCTTATAAGTTTGTCGTCAATGTGTTTGCTATATACATTTCAAGCCAGTTTTTTTTTCTGGTATTATGCATCGACATAATAATGAGTTTCTCTATAAATTTTATGCTGCGAGCGCCTTCTTCAAATAATATATATTTGGTCCATTTGGGACCGTGTTCAGTTTTTTAATAGTTATTTATGTACCAAGGGTCGTAAGTGAAGTTTTACGGTCGAGAGTGTTGTTTGCGACACGAGGCGTAGCCGAAGGTCGCAAAAACACTCGAGACCGTAAAACACACTTACGACCCGAGGTGCATATAAGATTTTTTCTACCAACGGCGAAAAATAATGAAAATAATTTAAAATTTTAAAATTATTCGACATTTAATTTCCATATAGGTACCTGTCAAATCAGTTGCGATTGCTTCGTTACCATGGCATTCAGTAAATATAATACAGACATTTTGGTAGAAACACCAAATTCAAGAAAGCTGTGCGTTTCGTTACCATGGCTATTTTTGGAAAAAACAACGACGTAAATGTCACTTACCGCCCTAGGGCTGTAATAAATATTACAGCCCTAGGGCGGTAAGTGACACTTACTGCCATAGTAACAGGTCAATAATCGCCTACTTACGAGGCTGGTGGTAGAAAAAAATGTTTAAACAGCGTTGGTTTGCTTTAATTTGCTAATTACCAGTGGCGGCCGGTGAGTATCTTGAGTAGGGGTGCTGCGCTAGTAAAAATGATTTTCTTAAAGCGGTTTTACTTTTAATAAGTTTACATTTTATATAGTAAAGATAAATATGTGTGAAATTTACGAAACAAAAAATTATTTATAAACAAAGTCCGGACTGCCCGCTTCATGAAAAATCCAGAAAAATCTCCAACGTGCCAGGAAATTTACAACAGGCTTTGGTGCATAATAGTGGTGCGGACCTAATCGTATTCCTGAAGACGGAGAAACTAGCGAATAGAATATAGGCATTTTTTGTTTGGAAATCATATAAAAGACGATTAAAGCGATTGGGAGATCCGACAGTAACTTTGTGATCATTTTTTGTTAAACCAGAGCCTGCTAATAACCTTAAGGGTTAAACAAACAAAAAAAATCCATTCTTATATGTTTCGCTTGACAAAACTTATTTATTACTTGATAATTAAAATCATACTTGATCATTAAAATCTTTTATATGGGATATCATAGATTTTCCGATCGACAACATACTTCATTAAGTACTGTTAATCCATGTTGTTTCTTAAGTACGCCTTGATTGGCCAATTTGTAGATACGCCCATCTTTTGATGAATGCGTCTTTTCGTCTTAACACATACATGGCCTTCAAAGAGGAATATAAAAGTGCACCTAACTCAGTTTCAAATGCTATTGCAGTAAGCTCTTTTGAATTAAAACTGCAAAATGCTTGTTTATTAAGAATTGTATTAACCACACTCCCCGTATCGATGGCATCTGTATTTACTTCATTTTGGCTCAATTCAATTTCAACAGTTATGTTGTCTATTAGTATTTTGAGTGGCGAACGGCTAATTACAAAGTTCAGTTGTTTTTTGTCACGAAGTTGGTATAAATGATATTCCAATTTGTCCTTAAGGAATTGCTTTTTTATTTTGCATAAACCGCTGGTGACTTAAAGTTGGATTTTCAATCGAATTGAACCAGTGATTTTTTGGTTTTGGAATAACAAGTGCCTGGAGTCAAAGGAAATATATGTTACACTTCGTTGCTTGACAATTTCGAAAGAAGAAAAATTTATCGTAAAAAAACAACTAAGTAATTCAACAATGCAAATGGAACAATAACTTAAACATCTCAGAGAGATAAATGCTACTGGGCGGTATTAAAAATGTTATTCGTTCATCTGCTTTTGTCAGAACTCATCTTACTGCCAGGCTCGCTGGTGAGAGTGCTGTTAGCATGTCAGTCAGTGAATGACTCATATGGAATGAAGAATAGGTTTCAGATTGAAGAACGGTTTAATTGAAGATAATTAGAAGAAGTACCGCAAACACGAAGCTAATGTGGATATAATTTGAGTTTGATGTTTGTTTGTTTTAAACCCAATTTGGAATTGTTTTTAGAATTCCCAAAAATATTTTTAAAACAAGTAATCTACCGAAGTTTGGGATCTTTGCTACATACAATAAATGTTTCAATTTATGTCATAACATGAAGGTGAATGAAAAAACACATTTATGACTCTTACGTTGATGTTGAAGGACTGTTGAAATATACAGCAACAAAGCGAAGAATTGACCTACGGTCACAATGGCTAGGCAGAAAACACTAGCATGTTGTCGCGAGGTTCGCTATGCCCCCCGCCCCCCACTCTCAATTTAAACACGGAATACCAATTGACTACCATTCCCTCAAATTCGACCCTGCCTTTGCAGATCTTCGAGTCAACAAATGGATTTTTGACTGCTCCTTTTACGCTCTCATGATCTGCATCAAAACCTGATTCAACATTGTAGATAGTCAACAGAAGATTAGAGATGAACAATCTTTGGATATGAAGCTGTTGAATATGCCATACACATTCTATAAAGAAATTATTGCTGAACATATGGAACGCATCTTTCTGTATCCGTTATTATTTTTCCAGAAAAAATTGCATCATTTCCATTACTAAGTAGACATTATCATCAACATTTTGTGGTGTAATCGATTTATGTATTCTTGTGAAGAAGGACAATTTTTAACAACATTCTTGTAATACGCATCAAAATTTTGGTTGTTTAAGATTTTAAATTTATAGTTCAGCGATGGAATTAATTCGCATAAATGCATAAATTATAAACTGTTTAAATATGACTGGAGCGTCTTTTTGTTTATATGCATACTTTTGATACTTTTTTCTGACTAAATACAAAAAATTCAATTACAACGTTTCCAATATGTGCTTGCCAATACTCGTCAGTCACATCGAAGAAATTTGTTATTATTCGTTGATGTGACAACAAGGTATTCCAGTCAGACTGGTCAAACACAACAGATTGTTGAAGCGTTGTGAACGTAATTTTAAGAAACGGCTTGAAGATAAACCAATTGATAAAATTAGTGTAGCCTTCTATCAAGATCAAGTGGAAATCATAAATGGGAGGTGCTGCACTCTCCAAAACAACCTCCTTAGATTATTATCACTGCTTATACTGAGTAATGACAGACTCTAAAGAATGACAATGAAATTAAGTGATCCATATAGATCTGCACCTTGGTAATTTTGAAATGTTTCTTAAATAAAACTAAAAAAATATAAACATTAAACAAATTTCTGTCTCCAAGCAAAACAAAAATTAAGGATTACTTTTATGAAACTCTTGACTTAAATTTACTGGTTATATGCCTGTTTACCTACCTATGAATTAATGGATTATTGTACCTTTTCCTACTTTGGACAATGTTAACTAACAATAAGCGGAAATTTGGTGCATCTTTTAATTATAACGACGACCCTCACTAGTGGCTGTCTTAAAAACCTCTCAGGATCTTTGCTTTTTCTCAGGGTGGATCTGGATTCTGGATTTGAAAGGAGGGTGGAGCCATATGCTCTTCCGCACTCAGGCCTCAGTAGACCCATTGTGCATCCTCCTAGGCTCGTCAGCACACAGTTTCTCCAAGCCAGCCCACATTCTGCATATATTGCAGGAGCGTGCTTAGAGGGGCGCCGGCGACCTTGGCCATGCTAGGCCAGTTCTCCCCCAGCATGGTTCCACGATATTGGACGAGCCTGGGGCAGTGACAGAACACGTGCTCCACAGTTTCGTCCTCTTCTTCGCATCCTCGACAGGTTGGGCTATCTTCTAGCCCCATCCTGTGAAGGTGTTTTCTTAGTCCACAGTGTCCAGTGAGTGTTCCGATTAGTACTCGCAAGCTTTCCCTGGAAAGCTGTAGACAGTACTGTGCGGTCTGTTGAGACGGCACTGGTATTGCCAGCCTCGAGAGCACGGAACCCGAGGTCTCTTGCCATCGAGTCGCATGGGATCTAGAGCTGGTTTCCTTTACTAAGGAATACATGGCATCGAGAGCCAGCGGGACGGCAGGCCCGGGACCATACGGTCTTCGGGCGCCGGTCCCAGCCAGTCTGTCGGCCACTGTGTTTCCTTCACAGTCTGATGCCCCTTGACCCACGACAGCGCTACCGAGTTTCTTCGCGAGACCCTGTCAAGTGCCTCATGGGCATCTAGAAGTAGTCTTGAGGTGATTTTATTAGTCCTCAAGGCTAGAAGGACTGCTTTACTGTCCGTCAGGATCAGTATGCTCTTATTTGTGATATTTCTATGTATCATTTCTTTAGCAGCATGGATTATTGCCACGATCTCCGCCTGAAAGACCGTGGGATTTGTTCCAAGTGGTATTATTAGCTTCAGGTCAAGTTGTGTGGAGTAAACTCCTGCACCTGTACCTGGGCTAGTCTTCGATCCATCTGTGTAGAGTGTCACATTAAAACGCGTCACGCTCCCCTCATCCAGATCCTCCGTGGAAATTTGATAGGATTTGTCGAAGACAAAGACGGACAGTCGTCTGTCCGCAGATACTCCCAGTAGAGGCGTCTTGGCAACAGCCTCCGTGAGAGCGCGGCAGTGACGGCCCGCCGATCCTCTCTCATTCCACAAACCCAGCGACTTTAGCCGGATGGCTGTCCTCACCGCCACCTCTCGTATGTAGATATCAAGAGGGGTTAGATTAAGGGCAGCCTCCAGTGCGGCACTGGGTGTTTCTCAGGGTGGTGAATTGATCTCTTTAATGTGGCAAGACGTCCAGTTTCTGTGTCGGTCGTGTGGTCCAATTATTTTGTCGTGGTTGAAACTTTGGTACCCTGTTGTATTAGTATTAGCCATTATTTGATGGTGACAAGGCTGGTGGAGCTGTATTTTGCCAGACTGACTGAATTTTTCTGATGACTTCTGCTGTAGAATATTTTTGACCCAATTTGTCCGGGTGCGCTTTAAATATGTGTTGAGATATGCCTTTATATGATACCTTATTGTTAATATTATTGTTATGAGGACATTAGACGAAATCTATCACGGACATTTGTTACCATGATGTTAATTAATTTTGTGGGTCACTTGTTTTAGCTTGAACTATACATGGATACTTGATAACTTATAATCACTGCATTTAGTTGTTTTTCATTTGCTTCAATAACTAATGATTTGTACCTGTACTTGTACGGTGTTTTGTGGGTGGTATTTTAAAGTTTTACTTGTACAATATATGCCGTCGATGATTTCAGGTGCATTTTGCAATCGTTTGAAACGGTACGTTACTTGTGCTATCTCATTATAATTATTGAAGAACATTTCCGAAGTATTTTTTACAGTTTAACCATTATTTGCTAATTCTGATATAGTTACGAAAATTTTAAACAAAAATAATAAAGAAACAAGAGAGGAATGTCCTTATGTTTATTGAGATTAAACAGTCGTTTCCGTTTGAAACCAGAACAAACTAAACTCAGAATGTTAGAAGAGAAATCATATGATATGTGTAAAGTGTTATCAATGGTTAATTTAACAAATGGTTAATGAATTTCCGAGTTCCAGCAGTAATTGAATAATCATACTTAATTGTTTGCATCCAGGTATATTGGAATCGGATTTGTTACAGTATAGGAGAAACAACACAAATACGAGTAGCTGTGTAAGTTTACTCATGTTGTTGACGCACACGAACCAAATGCTTAACGCAATGTAATACGTGTTTTCAAATTAAGTGCGTTTTATGGAACCAAAGTGGTTATACTCATGTTGATTAGCGGCAATCCCTACCACTACCACTCTCGGCAAATGTATGTATATGTATGTTTAAGGAAAAGTTATTTTTATCTCTCCTTTACATCCAGAACATATAAATGTAACAGGCGCCGGCATATTAGAATGGGCTTTCAGGTATACAGTAAAACAGATTTTAGATTTCTTTTGGATGAGTCTATGAACAAACGCCACTGGTTCGGCTCATACGCTGTTTCTCCTAAATGTTCAATAAAACCTCTTACGTCCTTACAGTATACTTAGGTGTTTTCTGGTTGTTCACACCTTTAGAACGTCGTTCCAGGCACCAGCAAAATTTTCTCTTGTGACAGAAATTGTCCGGATTATTTATACAACGTCTTCCAAAAGAATTTCGCTGGTTTTCTATTGTAACCCATGCCTGGGGCACAGTGGATCAAATCGCATTGTTTCAGAAAAGGTTTTAAAACAGTTAGAAGTTATTACTGCTAAGCAGCGTTGTTCGGAATTAATGTACCTAAGTAGATAGACTATGCATTGACGAAATTTCAAGTTTCTAACTCGAATAGTTACAGAGATATATTGATTAGAAAAACAAGTGATCCACTGTGACCCAATCTCCCCTACACTGTTCTTATGAATCCACACTGGACAAGTTACAAGTATATAGGGTCCGTGATTGTACAAAAGAATACATGCAATCCGCTTGTTGTTGATGTGAAAAAATATCAGAATGTGTTACGGCGACCTAAAGCGATGAAACCATTAAGTGACAGTGAAAAACAAATACAACAAGAAGCACCTAACTGCCATATCTGTAGTTAAAGGGTAGCTAACTACTGTCACCTGCCAGGTAGATGGGAAGGCCCAGCATACAATGGATGTTATCTGCAATATCGCGTTCCAAGGTTGGCATATACCACCAGTCCTTTTTCACAACCTTTCAGGGTATGATTGCCACTTGTTTGTAAAAGCATTAGGTGACATTGATGGAAATTTAGATATAATTCCTTTGAACAAGGAATTATATGTATCCAAGAACAAGAGGATACCGATAACGGAAAAGAAAACCATCAGTGTGTGATTCCTAGATTCTGCCCAATTTATGCTGTCTAGTTTTGGAGTCGTTGGTAGAAAACCTACAGCCAGGTGTTCTATTTAAATTATGAAATAGTCGTATGGTAATGTTGTTTCACATTTAGTGTATTAATAAACTCAGATGTTTGTGTAATCGCTTCAGGCAGTGATTTTTCTCCATTAGCCAATATAATTTCTTCATCAGTTTTACGATATTCAAATCAGCTAACTTCCAATAATCGTTCGCCGAAGTCAGCATCATATGTACATGGAGTCGGTACAACAAGACCATCGGAACACTCCAATTTAAAATAACGGCAGAATGGATCGGTGGCTTTCAGCAAATCCAATTTCTGCTTCTTTGTGAATTAATATTTGTCTGAATAATTCAATTGCCTCGTTCATTGTGACATAGTCAAAGAATGGTGTTTCAGTGGTGGTTAGTAAAAACAAGTCAGATAAATCACACGATTAAATCATTGTTGTTGATGTAGTTAGTTGTTATTCTTGTGTTCGAGTGTTTTCCGGTTGATGTATTAGGCAACAATGATTCATTAAATGCCGGTAACGGCTTACTGGGTTTCAGTAATTGAAATGATAATTGGACTTGCACTGTTTGATTTTTAAGTTCAGTGTGAAACTTCAAAGAACCACTTATTTGTTCTTTCACATCGAGATTTTTTGGAATGGGATTTGTTAGAGTATAGGTGAACCAACAAACAAACTCAAATAGCTGTGTAATTTTACCCATGTCGTTGTTGTTGATGTACAGGAACAAATACTTGGTACAAACTAGAGTATGTTTTTTATACTTACACGTGTTAGCGCCAACTTCCCCTTACTAGTATCAACAGATCAGTTGGGGAAACGATGTTACACTTCTCCTTATTCTCCCAACTTAGCTGGTACTCTTTGCTCTTAACAAACTCATGCCACTTTGTGCCCGCTTTACATTTTCAACGAGGTATTGGAACAGGCATGTTGTTGCTAGTATTGAGCGTATTCGATGGCACCTACCACCTCAACAGTTGAGTGTTTGCTACAACTTAGCGTACCCTTCAGTGGAGTGAGCTAAAGTCGTTCTCAGCCCTCAGTGCCATTGGACACGCCCATTGTCAAAGCAGAAATAACTATTTCTGTCAATATGAATACAAACTTTTTTGATTTGTTGTTCTTTAGAGTATGTGCATTATCACTTAACGACATTGATAAGCACAAAAAGCTCGCTTTATATGTGTGTAAGCAAACGATCACAACACTAGTTGCTGAAATCATAATTGCGTCGGATAAGGCTACAGTCCTATACAGTGTCTTTAGAAGTCCTTTTTATTACATTCAAACATATTAGGTTTTTTTTGATGTACTCATAGACCAGGTGTTACTTCATATCATCCCCCTTATTAAAAAAGAAGTCTTTCAACAGGAAATTACCAATTTTCCACAATATGTTACTTGTATCTAAACGAGGATCATACAAGTAATAGAGTTGATTTGGAGCTACATTTAGAGTTCCAATAAACTGATCTGGTTCTATTAAGTTCAAATCTTCTACGGTTTCTTGTTATGGAAATTTCAGCTAGCGTGGTCTCCGTTCTCGACAAGAAGTGGTGAAGCTAGCGAATCATACCATCTATCGTTGTTTTCGTCATCGTAATGACTTACAATTAGTGACGACAATCTACTCGTCCCCATTTTTAACCGTTTACATAGTGTAGTAAACTTGAATGTGCGTTCATGATAATCACCGGGTGATTAGAATAGGATTAGGCTTTTTTCTCATGTGTTATTTTATTTCCACCAAGGATTTGAACAATGAGTGATATGTTGGTTTAACAATTGTCCTTTCTTTAGCTACCAAATAATATATCGCTGACCATCTTGTGAAACAACTACACACCTGTTTGAGGCTTTTGACTAATCAATTCACTGATTCGCTTAAACTATTTTTTTAATTGAACAACAGTACCTCTTCCCATTTGCAAATCTTTAGCAACGCAATGCCCCAAGCTGTAATCATCAGGTATTTGAAACAAATCCTTTTCTGCTTTCATTAACTGCAACTGAAGTAAGCTAATTAGTTCTCCATTTTTTTCTAACGGTTACAACAAGATAACAAACTATTTACGTAGACAGTTACTCATTCAATAGATCCCTAATGGGTGATCTCAAATTTTAATTTTATTTTAAATGACACCATTGAGATCAACTCAATCGAACCGTTATTATCTTACGTTCCATGAAATACAACACATACCTACACAACACAAGCAATACTTCTGGGTTAAAGTGACGACTATACTCCACCAAAAAACTCAGACAATTTTAGTTGTGCTCTATCGGTAGAGTCATGTTATTATTGTTCGTTCATTATCATAAAATGTTATAATTCAGTCGTACTATTATTTATTTCTGATTATTTTTTTACCTACCATTTTATTCTTCACGTGGTGGACCACTACTACTACTACTACTATTACTTGTTTTACCTCTACCAGCCAACACTTCCTCTACAACCCTGCCGAGCTCCTCCTTGTCCAGCGTCTCGTGACTAACTGTTCCATCTACCTCTATATTAGTGGCATTCGCCCCATTAGTACATCAACTTCTTGGGCTTCTTGTCCTCCCCTCACTTGCAGAGACTATACGGCGTCTCGCAGTGCAGAATAACGAATTGCATCTGAGAGGATGACTAAGACTTGCAATAAACGCAAAACAAGCATAATGCTAACGCTGTCCTGCAAAATAGGTAATGTGTCCATACGCATGTTCACAGCTTCATCGATTTTGATAATTTACTATACTAACTGTTTTTATAAATATAATTGTTGTGTTTTTATACCTGTTGTGTGAAGACTTTTGTTTTTTATAAAAAATAGCCCCACCTATTCGTTCATATGTTTTTATCAAACTTGCATTAGGATCAACCGGTCAAAGGGAACGCGGTCTTCTAGCTTCCTCTTCTTTCTCTTTCTCTCCCTGTTTTTTTCACATCTAAACTGCCCATGAAATTGATTATTAGTTATAAGATTTTTCTGAAAGAAAAGTTTTCTCTCTGGGCCACACGATGATTTGTTAATTTCTTACCAACATATTTATGGTCGTTTCCCACTTCAATTTTGCTCAATACTTTCTTATAACACGGATAACATAAACCCTGCTGCGTCCGATTACCGTCCGGTTTACACGTTATATCAAATATTTTAGGGACCATAGCTTTATAAAGTGATCATACAGTCCTGTCATATAGTCCTGTTCTTCGGCTTTGTTTGACTTGTTTGCGGCGCATCCAATCAAGTAAACAATCTCGATGTCGATTGGCGGCAGCTGAGAACTTACAATCTCCCAATTATCTTGATAAACTTCACGAGCCTTTGATTTAGACATCTCATATAAAGATTGTAAAGTCGTAAAATAATTTGTGGGTTTTTAACAATGGTATATTGTTATCAATAAAAGTATAATGTTCTAATCCAGAGAAATTGTTTATTTAATAATTTTCGAGGGAACCGGTTTCGACCTAAAAGGCCATCATCAGCCCTGCATGCTACAAAAGATGTACAATGGTATATTGTATTGGCAAGTAAACACTCGGTAGTCGTCAATCACAGAAAGAGGGATCCCCAGAAAGAGTCGTCAGTTTCTCTCCATCTGTTTCGCAGGTAGAAAATATAGTATACCACTTGCAAAAATTGATACACCAATATCTTGATAACCACAGTCTTCTTCAAGAATAAACTTGTTAATGTTGAACTTATCAGTAATAGCTTGTTGCCAATTACTGTCTACATATGTTCTATCTTTAAAAAAATATCGAACCTTGAATGAAATTACTGCAGCTATCTCTTGTTGCTGGTGGTTTTTCTTATTCCATAAAGAAAATGCACAAAGACGTTCTGTTTGATTGATTTCCATTCTATGATATGATTTAGACCGAACAACATCTTCTTGGTAAATCGTATTGTTGTAGTTAACAATAACAAAATACTCCGTGGTATCGGGTGAAATTAAAGTAAAAAGGGTTGTATCCAGAATTTGGTGGTTAGCAATTAGTAGCTGATGATGAACCATCTTGATTATAGCAAACACAACCGAAGAATGTTGACAAACGGACACAAGAGAGTCTATTTATTATAGTGTTCTTGTTGTTGATGATGACGTTGCTTTGTTGAAATGTACTATTCAGTTTTCATTTATTATTCTTAAATGAGATCTGATAAGTTTCCTAGCTTGTGTCTCATATGTTGTAACCAGAGAACATTTACACGTGTCTGGTCCTTCTTGTGTGTTATCACTTGACCATGGGCAGATGACGTAATGAACTCCATGTATGGACCGACGGGGAACTTGATCTTTATATAAATCTAAAAAAGAATTGATTTTTTCCAACAAAGAAAATTATATAGAATTTTAATAATTTTTTTTCTTAAGACTATAGTATTGTGATTTGCAGAGGAAACAAACCACGGAACAAAGTCAGCAGGATTGTATGGTAGTAAGGGTGGTGGTAGTAGTAGAGGTCGGGCAATTAAATTAGGTTCTTGGTGTATGACGGGAGATGTAAAAGTTGGTGGATGCCGTGTTGGAGGGGGTGATCGAGGGTACGGATGAAATCGAGGAGGGGGTCACAGGAAATGATATATTTTACGGACAATAGGTTTATTAAGAAATGGTGGTGACGTGGAAATTTTTTGTTGTTGTGACGTCGATAATTGTTGTTGTTGGGGTGAATTACATATAGTCGATGATGATTCTTGTTGTGGACAACTACATGTCGGTGATGATGATGATTCTTGTTGTGGTAGCAGCAGCCGAGGTAGAGTTGATTGATGACGTTGTGTTCCACCAACAGGTAACTCCAGTCTAATTAACTCTGATCGTGGGACTAACCTCAGAATGGTTGTTTGGTGATGATCTCGATTCCCTCGCAAAATACATAATTGTTTATGTTTCACCATGTGTTCAAGAAGTAATATGTGATTATCATTATATGGACAGTACACATAAACGCCTAATGGAGTTAATTTCAGAATATTTGTTTCGTGGGGATTTCGAGATCCTCGCGACATACATAATTCCTTATGTTGCACTATCCGTTCAAGTAACAGAATGTGACTGTCGTTGTATGGACAATACACATAATAACCTATGAAAATTTGTTTGTAAAAAACAAGGAAAATGTTTAATAAATAAACTAATAAAAAAAATGAATTAACCTGATTGATTGATTCTTAGGACTATAGTATTGTGATTTGCAAATGAAACAAACCACGGAACAAAGTCAGCAGAATTGTATGGTATTAAGGGTGGTGGTAGTAGAGGTCGGGGAATTAAATTAGATGGGGGTTCCTGGCGTACGACGGGAGGTGTGAAAGTTGGTGGATGTCTTGTTGGAGGGGGACATCGAAGATACGGATGAAATAGATTAGTGGGCGGCAGGGAATGATATATTCTTGGGTCAATAGGTTTATTAAGAAATGGTAGTGTGGAAATTTTTTGTTGTTGTTGTTGTTGTTGTTGCTGTGGGGTCGATAATTGTTGTTGTTGTTGTTGTGGAGAATTACATGAAGTTGATGATTGTTGTTGTTGAGAATTACATGGCGTCGTTGATTGTTGTTGTGGTTGTAGGAGTCGAGGTGGAATTGATTGATGATGTTGTGTTCTACCAACAAGCAAATCTAGCCTCATGGAACTAATCTAAGAATAGTTGTTTCGTGGGGATCTTGAGACCCTCGCTTCATGCATAATTCTTTATGTGCTACCATACGTTTAACTAATAGAATATGCTCATGGTTGTACGGGCAGTACACATAAACACCTACTTGTGTTGTAATTAATGTGCGTAACAGACTTACCTTTCGCGTCAGCCCTGTATCTTCGAATGCGGTATTTAAACGTTTCCATGCTTCTTTCGATGTTTCAGCTGACTGTACATGTGAATAATTATCCGGATCAATTGATAAGATTTTTGCTTTTGCTTTACTGTCCTTCTTTTTATCTTGTTTTTTACTCAGGGCGCACTCTCACAAATCTTGATGCTCGAGATAGTTCTGCATAGCAAATTTCCCCGTATTAAAAATTTAATTTTTCAATTGTCGGAAATGCACTCGTCATTTTTCCTCATCAACGGTTGATTGATGTATATTAAAGATTTTATTATGTTCTATACATTTCTTTATTTAAACAATTGATCGACCGTATTCGAAAGCAACGAACCATGGAACAAAATCGAACGAGTCTTATCATACCTTTATAATACGCCACCCAGTGTGTACCTGGTCCTTTGGAGCTGTCCAAGTTTACTGTCCCACATCCTTTTCTATACGAACGCGCATAAAGACACCTCTAAAATGTGGAATGTTTGTTCAAATCAGCATCAGTAAGAGGTCTCCTATGCAGCAAGTTCATTGGTTTTTCGGCTTCAGAAACAGTCCCAGTCCTTTACGTTATGGTTTAAGATGTAATCCACTCCCAGCAGGACCACAGACAGTACTGCGGCCAGCAAGCAAAGAAAACAAGGGTAGAGAACCTCCAGTTTTTGGAACAGTAACGATTCGTGGTAGTTCTGCTCGACGGTTTCCCTTCACAACCTTCTTTGCTGCTAATAGGGCCGTTTTAATTGCTCTAGTTATATCTTTAGGATTCGTCCGTTTCGCTCAATTTAGTAAACCTCTTCCTTTGCAAGTAGAACAACGACTGGTTGATTACTGGTGTTATATTGTAGCATTATATAGATGTTGGCATTATTTATTCATCAGTTCTGTCCAGATGACTACATAGATAGAAATAGTGTCGTGGCTTATATATAGGTATATCAACTTATTGACCAATATGCGCTTAATTAAACAATAGGGAGATTACCAGTACAGAACACCGACCCTAATAGAAATGGACAGACAACAGCAGCAGCAGCATGTGCAGAAACAGCAGATTATTACCGGATAGTATACGTGTCCTTATTGTTGGACCATCTAACTGTGGTAAAACTAATTTAATGTTAACTCCTCTGGAACATGCAAATGGACTCAAGTTTGAAAACCTTTATGTCTACTAGAAGTCTTTATATCAACTCTAATATGAATATCTCAGACGTCTCTTGGAAACAGTTAAAGGTATCGGATATTATACATTTTTGAAAATACAACATGAAGATGTAGATAGCTTTTATCTAGGACAGACGTACACAGGCAAACTGAAACACTTGATCAGAGACAACAGGCAAATTTATTAATTATGTTTACACAATGTCATATCGACATCACATTTGAAAAGTTTCGTGACATACATACATATGTTCAGAATGTTGGAAAGATCCGTATGGGTTTTTTGTTATTAATAAGGATTCTCCTATGGATAATGGTCGGTTTAAGAAAGGCTTCGATATCTTCATTGCTCTATAAATAATTACAATACTACGAGGGAGTCTGTTAAAACACCGGTTCACCTATAACCTGTGCAGTACCAGTTTAAAGCTGTACAGTAGCTGTTTGGAGCTACATATTTAGAACTGTTTCAATAGAATAAATTGATGAATTGGTGCAAACACGTAACAATATTCGTAAAAAGTACCAAACTTTAAAGGCTGGTAAATCAGCTGCTGAAACTCAACTGCAGACACCTTTCAAACCTATAACAAAACCTTTTGATCATGTTTGTCCGTCATTGTATTGTTAGTGATATATTTATTTAATTGTTGTTAAGTTAATATTGTTTGTCATGTTTTTATACCTTGGTCTTGCATCTTACACTTCACAACTATTGAAAATTTTTGTCAAAAACTTAAAAATGATCAAGCCCTGTTGAAGTTCGTAATAAACGTTGGCGTAGGTCACAGCTAAGCTGACAAAAAAATATTCCCTCTACCCGATCTTGTTTTAATAATATAATAAGACATCGTTAGTGTTTCTAAGAAACGTGAAAAAAAAACTAACAGATGAATTTAATGCAATTAGTGGATACCCCAACTTTGGTCGAATTATCGAAACTGTCACCAATAGATCAAAACACTTTCTTTTAGTGATCGATCACCCAACTTAGAAAATGTTGGGAAAACATGAAAAATCGTAAAAAAAATTAACTTTGTGAAGAAAAAAAAAACGTATGTTAACCGGTGGAGGAACCTGCAAACCTTCTACCTCAGATGATATTGTAAATTCTGTCGGCATCGAATTACGTGATGTTATTGATAGTGATTTTATGAAGGTACCTATTTGATTAAAACAGTTCTGCCTTGTTTCTTTTCTACTTATTTATTCCAGGGGTTAACAACAGCATCACCATTAACTATATTTCTAACTAAAATGATAAAAATGATTGTAGTAGTACAAACAACATTAGTATATCTGTTAGTAAGGGCAATGATAATGATAAATCTATAGTGATATTGAACATAAGGGTGTTAATTAAACGCCGTTGAGCATTCCAATTTTTATCAGCCACGTGTCAGAGCTGTACAGAAAGGATTAATGATTCGTTTAAAAGGACACGAGGTATTTATTGAACAAGAAAAAGAACTATGCGAGCAAAAATGCAAGAACAAAAACTTAAAGTTAGAGAAGCAGAAATGCGTTTACGAACTGTTGAAGAAATTTTGAAACAAGAAATAATGAAAACAAATAAATTAACGAACGGTATTGCTTAAGTAATTATTCATCCTATATTGTTCTGTTTGTATTGGTTAATTGTCAAAATATCTTTGAGTAAATGCAGAACGAATTTGATTTCCATGAGCGTTATTAAAGGCTACTTCTGCTGGTATTGCACATTCATGAAAATTTCGAATTTTGACAGACATTTCTTACAACGTTCAACAACATTTCGAGTGGGCTTTTGAATATTGAATATTCTACTATCATGTGTAAACCCTGGCCAACGAATTACTACATCAAGAGGTTTAAAACTGGGTCCAGCAACTGCTTGAACATTTATAGAGAACCATGTTTTACGGTTTCTGTTCATTTCTGCCCTATCTCCACCCGGACTCTTCTGTATGTGTTCAGTCGATACAACCTGTTGCTTCTGGAAAACTAGCTATTTTGTAGAACAAATTTTTATTCCTCTATTTTTGTTGTTAAAACTTTGGCCACTTCAGTAACAATTCTACTAACAGAAGACTGGCTTAAACCTTGTAAATCTCGACAAACACGGTAAAATAAAAATTTTACGAATGATTTTTTTTAATCGTCCTTATAATTGTTTAATTAATTAAAACATTATCGGATTGTATAGGACCTTCATTTAAATTTCCGATTATGACAATAGTCGACGTTTCGCCCCTATGTGGCAAAACTAAGTATGCCTACTTGCTCACGTCCTCATGTATTTGAACGTTTTTTTGGCACAGTTGTCACACCTGTCTCGTCGATATTAAATATTCTTGTTGATGTAAAGTTATATTTTTCAATTACATCAATCAGAACCTCGAAGAAATTTGACACAGATACTTCATTAAAACGCATCGCTCTTGCTAAAAATGTGAGTTCTGGCCAACGTGTTGTCAAAATTTTATGTTAACCTAAAAATCCCTGCACCCCATCTTTTCCAGCTTCGCAGTAAGCTATGAACTTCTTTTATCTCCACAATGCCCACCTCGTTACGTCCACTATTGCATTGTTTATGCTCAGTTTATCACAAGAATGCCTTTCTCATATAGTTCCTTGGCATTTTATTATCTGTAAATAATCAAATGAACACATCTGATACGCATCTTTTGTTATATTTTTTGTTATTCTTACCAACTCTCTTCGGGATCTTGCGATCAAAGCAAGATCGTCAGCGTAGGCGACACATTGATGTTCGTTACTATAAACCAGACCACCTCTTTTAATTCTGCTATTTCAGATAATTTTTTCCAATACTAAATTAAACAGCAGCGGGGTCAGGAGTCGCCCTGTCTGAGGCCATTTTGTACAGTAAAGGACCCTGACAACTGGCCATTTACACAAACCTTGTCGACTGTATCGGTTAATGTCACCTTCACTAATCGTAATAATTTTGTCGGTATGCTCATGTCTTCCATCGTCTTATATAGTTGTGTACGGTTTATTCTGTCATATGCTTGTTTGAGATCGATGAACAGCACACGCAGCGGGATTCCACAATCATAGCAAGTTGCCTGAAGTTCCTTCATGGTAAATATCTGGTCTGTGGTCGATCTACTTTTTCTGAAGCCTCCAAGAACTACCGTGCGATCTATAAAATTTATAATCAAGTGAGCGTTGACTTTGAATGACGTAACGGACGTACATCTATCACTTATTTCATCTACAGTTATCTGTTTTAGCAACATTACGATTTTCATTGTAGTAACACTGAAAGACACAGCTGTTTGTAATCAAAAATTATGATTATTAAATACATAGATTTTATTCAATCCTTCAATCAAAGTTTTGATTAAAATTCAATAAAACTATTCAACAAAAATGTGTACGTACAGATGGCGTTACTGTAGCAAACAACTGAACTATCAAGCACGCAAGGACATACGTATGTCATGGCATACTTTGATTATAAATTTTATAGATTGCACGGTATATAAGTATACTTGTCCAACTTCATTTTCAGTGCTTTCGCATATACATATTACGTCCAGCAACACTATACCTCTGTAGTTCGCACGTTCTGTTTTTTCTCCCTTCTTATGTATTGGGTACAACAGTGTTTCCCAACCGGTGTGCCGCGAGAGCACCTCAGGTGTGCCACGGAAATATTTGGTACAATTATTTCTTTTGTAATAAACGAAAATATAGGTAAATGATTATTATTGTGGTAGTGTTAAATATTTTGATTTTGAACATTATGGTGTGCCACTGAAATCTTATTAAGTTCAAAATGTGCCGCGAGTCCAAAAGGGTAGGGAAACACTGGGGTCCAATATGGCGACCGCCCATTCTTTCGGCATTTCCTCACTTATCCATACTTTTTTAATTATGTCATACGTTTGGTTGTACAGCTATTTACTCCCATATTTAACCACTTCAACCACTATCCCATTCTCCCCTGCAGATTTGTTGTTTTTTAATTCCCAAATAATACTTTTCACTTCTTCTAACGTGGGCAGTTCGTCTTCAGCTTCTATTCCTTCTTCAGTACCACCCCATATATCTTCTCTCCCCTCCAGCCCTACCGATGACGTCACCGCTTCTATGTTTAGCATTTCATCAAAATATCTCCTTCTATCTAATATCTCCACTGTGTCCTACACCAATTCACCACTCCTTTCCTTAAAGTAAATTGTTCTTGGTTGGTACTTTCTCTTCATTTTCTTCATTTCTTGATAAAAGTTTCTTATTTCTTTATTTATGTAATCAGTAGAATTATCCATTTTAAACAGTTGCCACAGTGTCTTTGGATACCAAAACGGGATATAAAATGGTGGAAGCAATTCTATAACATAACCTAAATTATTGATGAAACAAAACAGATCTCCATTTAATTTTTGGTAAACGTAAGACACATGAGTAAAATTGGAAGGTAAATTCGGTACGCAATCTTTTTAGGTAGGTTATAAGAATTATTCCCCGATTTTGACTATCCACACAAAATTGTTATAAAAAAGGTATAATTTATGGTTAATGTATCGAAAGCTTTTACCGAGCACAAATCAATGTAATTTCTTTCATGTGTTGTTGTTGTTGGTTGTACTGCGGGTTTTGGTAACACTACTGTTGTTGCTGTTGTTTTTTGTTGACGATGAGGGTAATGATTTTGGTCTAGGCTTCTACCCATATAAGTATGGCAAATATGTCATCAAGAGTTAAATCTAAATATTTCACTCGTCAATTCCCAGACAGTGCATACATTATAGCTTTTTGATCTTTCGAATGGTCAATGCCTAATGCATGCCCGATTTCGTGTACAAGAGTACACAAGAAGGAGAATTCGTCTTCGGGTGGATTGTTTGTTGTTGAAAAATTCCAGTTTTCGTCGTGGTCGATATGTATCTCTGTTGTATTACTATGCATAGGAGTGGGATAGGAAGCATGTGCTAATACAGCCATAGATATAGAATACCTAGATGGGGCGTGCCTATACTTTAGCTGTAGCCCCTATGTTATCAACATGGTAGGCAACACATTGAACAGCTCAAGGCAAGCACATGATGAAACATATACAGTGGCAATTGCCAAAAATAAAGTAATTATTGCAAATAAAATCAATTAGGAGATTTTGAAGTATCATAGTAGAGGCTCTACTTCAATAGAAATAATAAAAAACACCCTGTTTATATTATAGAGTCATATGTGTATATTTTTTAATGAAGTAATTCTAAATACGAAAACTACTGATTATGAAATAAAATTAACTTGTTGTACCTTTAGCGGATCCTGCTTGATACCTCATTGGTTCTTTTATTTATTGAATGGATTCTTACTACAAAATAGAGCTTTAAAATTAAATTTATAAGCTGTAAAAATGGTTATATAAAGGATCCTGCTCCTGAATATGCTGACTGAGCTCTTGAAACAAATAAGTATGATTTATATTTTTAAGTGTAATCTAAGTTCAGTTATATTTGGAGCATTTTTTTTTTTAAACGCGCTTTTGTAAACGATTGACAGGTCTTGATTTTACCACCTTTTTTAAATGTACAGGAGAATCAAATCTGCTTGATATAACACGTTTTCTTAATATGCGTTTGGGTACCAATCTTTAAAAATCGTTCTCAATAAAGTGGGTACTGCTCAAAACACTGTAATTAATTGGATACAAGTTTTCACTGTTGTCGTATAACTGGATTTCGGAGGAAACTAAGAATAAACAGTCATCAGTATACATCCAAGAAATAAATTATCGTGGATCAATATAAATATTGAAGTACTTACTGTTAATTTAATAGCATATTTATTTATTAATTTATTTGAATTACTTACACATGAAACGAAATATTCGAAAACTTTTGGAAAACCTTTTGCAATTAACAGCACGACATGACCGCACCATTATTATAAAAATTCCCAAAGTTTACGAATTTAAATAATTGAAAATCGATGAAATACCAAACAGTGAACAAGATTGTTGGACAAAACTAAAATCTTTAGAAATTTATTTAAACAACACAAGTTTTTCGACTCAAAACCATTATTGGTACTAAGCTTTACCACGCTCTTTTGCCTTGAGCAATGATGTTGGTTGCCTAACCATGTTGATATCAACTTTTATGGGGCAGGCCTCATCTAGGTATTCTATATCTATGAATACAACCCCTGGTCCGTCAAATGGGTCACACGCAAGATGGTTTAAGCGTGCATGTAAACGTTGTGCGAACGATATAAAAATATTAGGATTCGTAGATATAATTTGAATAATTCAAATTCGTATGTTTTTCCCAAATACTGAACGCTGTCTGTGCAGCGTTAATAATTACCTGTTCTTGGACCCATATGGACCAGGTGATATTCCTATGCAACCACTTGTATGCTTTACCTCTTAAAGTGTAGTCTGAGAAGCGGTCGGGTACTCCACAACATGGCCTTTGCATACAAGCTTTTGTCTGTTCATCCACTTTTCCGGAGAGAGACAAATTGTAAAACGATTGGAAGCGAATTAGGCTGTTTTTAAACTCTTCAGCAGAACCATTAATGCACTAATTTAGATTTATATAGCTTGTAGTTGGTTAGTTATTAAAACTGGTTGTATGTATACTACATCTGTAAAATTAGTGTTTTGGCTTTTGAGCAGTAAATTTTATCATATCAACTACACAAAGAATAATGAATCCATTACTACATTTACTACTTGAATCATCGGCGTTCGGATTTCATCGCAAACGCCGGCGGATGCCGAATTATGCCTAGTGGGGGAACAGGCGATGTATAGGTTTCACAGACAAAGTCATCCCAGTTTTCTTCACACTGGGGCTCAGGCATGCCGTTCTTGATACGTGTCTCGGACACATCGTCGAGCTTGATAGGTGTGTCGGGCAGTTTGACATCCCAGCTCTCTTCATGAGGCATGTTGCTCCACCTTCTGATCGGTGTCTCTAGGAGCTGGCTGACTGGCTGCGACAACACCTTTTCCATCGCAGGACTAAACGTCTTGCGACACTTGATAACATGGAATTGAAGACGTTTTGCCAGCACCTTATGGTGCCGGACGTACGGCACTGAACCATTTCTATAAAAGACAACACATATTAACAAATTTTACATTATAAAGTAAAAAATACAACCTTCAGGATCAACACCCTCGGACTGCCCCCCTGTTGTTGTTTTTGCGGCGATTCACTAATATATTTATAATCTTTTGTTACGGTCTAGCCGTACAGATAGCAGGGGTGGGTTCGAAATATATAAAAAAAAATAAAACAAACAAAA